>VOMN01005000.1:0-56289 GCA_014899125.1 Orchestia grillus | reverse complement strand
GATTATGCCGAAGGAAAATCGGTGCTTCACTAATTCAGCTTCAGCAAGGCTGCCTATCTCCATTCAGCCAAAAGGTTTCAACTCCATGAAAGGCACAGGACTCTAACTCCATCAAGCCTTAGGACTCCATCCAGACGACAGGTTCTGACTCCGAGCGAGGACGTTCCTCGGGCACGGCAGAGGTGCACCGAGGGCGTCCGTCGCGGCCGAGGTGCTGCACGGCGCTTCTCCATCACGAGTCATGCGGCGCCAAACTTGGCTGGCGAGCTCGTAGGCAACTCGCAAACAAGCCTAATGCTCAAGTTAGTGACATAGGCTCATTAGCGGGCTCCCTCCCACCAATCTGGTCGCGCTGAGTCAACGTCTCTGTTCGCTGCTGCTGCTAGTCAACGAGCTATTCTGGGGACTCTCTCGCGCGCTGTGAACTGGAGGTGTTATCCTGCCATTCTTCGAGGGCCTTGCTGGGCACAGTGCGGGCTGTCCAGCCTTATAATTCCTCGTATTATGATTTGCTGGTTGCAATGCAGTTTATTTTTTCCAGTAATTCCTTGTAGGCCTTGCTGGTCACAATATGGCTTGCCTTATTCAGTCATTTCTTCATAGTGAAATGGGCACAATGCTGCAAAAAAACTGGGCGGTGGTAAGAAGCAAAAGAGTCGTCTAAACAATATTCGAAACCACCATTGCACGCGCGAAAAAATTAATAGTCACTGTTTAGTGGTCTGTAAATGGAATTATTCATGTGTCATTTTTTCGACAAGACGATACTGTAATAGCAGCATCTTATTGTTAAGACATTGATCCATGAATGAAAAACTGAAGAAGAAGCATCCACGACTGGTGAATAGAGATAATTTTGCTTCAAGATACTGCACTATCCCACATCTCTAGAGTTACGGTGGACAAGCTGCAAAGCCTGAATTATGATATCTCTTGATACCTCACCCACTGATTATCATTTGTTCGAGCATTTCGAACTTTCTGTGCGTGATAAATATATTTAAATAAGGAAAATATAGTTGAAGCATTTAAACAGTTAATTAATAAAAAAATGACAAATTCTTTGAAGATGGAATGCATACTTTAGAAAAACATTGGACAAAGAGAATAGAAAGGAACGACGTAATTTTGATTGGAATAAACTTTACTACGATTATGTTTTTCATTTTCAAATGCGACATTTCATGTGCGACAACCTAATATAAACCGGCAACCTAAATGATGCTGCAGCAGCCGCCATGACAGTAGAGGGGCACGTGTGGCGAGTTGTTATGCTGCTGCCAGAAGCCTGCCAACACCAATAATGCTGTGGCAGCAGCCATGACAGTAGAGATGGCGCGTGTGGCGAGTTGCTATGCTGCTGCCAGAAGCCTGCCAGCACCAATAATGCTGCAGCAGCCATGACAGTAGAGATGGCGCGTGTGGCGAGTTGCTATGCTGCTGCAGTTCCGGCAATCATTACTTTTATTGCCACTACACGCTTGCAGCCGAGAACAGAGATCTGGATGGCCTGTGCCGTTGTTTGTAGGTCTCGCACTTTATGGGAGCGGTGGTGCTTGGGGCCCTTGCATTTTATGGCTGAAGTTGTGCTTGGGGTTCTTGTATTTTATGGCTGAAAGGGTACTTGGAGTTCAGACGTTTTATGGCAAGTGGTGGTTGAAGTACATTAAGGTACGGCTGAAATGAGCACGGAATAAAACTAGCGATGTCCCAAAATTTGGTCATTTTGTTAAGCAATCACGCATGCATTTTTCGATCAAATTTTACTTCGTGTTTTCCATAAATTCCCCGGCGGAGCACAGGGTGTATCTCCCTTGTTCCCAGCCTGAACTGGAAATTCATCTTGCGTTTGGGAGCAAATGATCAATTTGGCACAAGCTGAGTTCACAGCAGAATTCCCTTCTCGGACTTTTGTGCCGCGGCTGCACGATCTGAAGGAAGAGCAAATTGTCGAGCACAACTCCAAGGTCTTGAAATTATGGGATGCTTATCATAAGTTTGATTCGAAGCTTCACTTCTGCAGTGCGAGTTACGACTGGCAGCGTCGCGTGAATGTTGTAGCACTGGTACAGTTAAGAGGAAAAATTGTTACGGTTAAGAGGAAGAATTGTTACGGTTAAGAGGAAGTATTGTTACGGTTAAGAGGAAGTATTGCTACGGTTAAGAGGAAGTATTGTTACGGTTAAGAGGAAGTATTGTTACGGCTAAGAGGAAGTATTGTTACAGCTAAGAGGAAGTATTGTTACGGCTAAGAGGAAGTATTGTTATGTTAAGAAGAAGTATTGTGTTACGGTTAAGAGGAAGTATTGTTACGGTTAAGAGGAAAATTCTGAGTGCAAGGAAAACAGCTTGTGAGAAGATTACGGCGTGTGAGAAGAAAACGGCGTGTGAGAAGAAAACGGCGTGTGAAAAGAAACCGTGTGAAAAGAAAACTGCATGTGAGGAGCAAACTACGCGTGCAAAGAAAACTGTATGTGAAAAGACAACACGCGGGAAAAGAAAATTAAAGTTAAAAAAGTTTTTACAGCAGACGACACCAAGAGCGACACTTCTCGCACTTCGCGTCTCTGAACAATTTTTCTTCAAGACTCACATTATTTTGTTCAAAAATCTGAGCAGTTCCGCAAAATTTATCAACCAAGTATTCCGATAAAAGGATTACTTTTCTTCTTCTATGCTGAGGCTCAAGACTAATGAGAAACATCTCAAATAACGAATTTAAATGCCGATTGTGAAATAGTCCTTTTGTTCAGAATGAATAAGTTATAACAGATGTACTGCTTTCTTAGGTTTCTTATAATTATACTTCAATTAGTAGAAGCGATTTAACAGAAATTCCCCATTTCGACTCGTCAAAGATTTAACAAGCTCACTATGCTGTACACTTATATACTAGACAATGTACGCGTACTAGACAATTTGAGAGCACTGTAGCAAAAAAAGCATCCGCATAGCCTGCTCCTGTGAGTTTAACTTTTAATTCCTGAGTTACAGCGCAGCAAATTATTGTCGAAATGATCAAGAGAAATTAATAAATTAATCGGGTGAGAATTACGCGATATGTGCTTATTAGCTTAGAAAAAACTTCATGCACAATACGATGAAGCACTACATGGTTAGGGGGGGGGCGGTATCCATGGAATTGCATGCCCACGATTCAAAACAGGATTCAAAATTAATTTAAATTTATTGCTCACAACACAATCAGAATATCACTGGAAAATTCCGAACTTACGTATGCAATGTGAATTTTTGTTTTTATTGCAGTTTAGGTTTCAAGCTTTTGTTACCGGTTAACACGTTGACTCCGGAGTGGGTCATATATGGTACACGCGGTCATCTAACCTAACCTAATGTAACCAAAGCACTATCATGTATAAATACAAATTTTCGAGTTTTCTTCAAATTTGTGTTCATCAATCGAATAAGCTATTTCAGATTAGAAAGAAACTTAATAGAGTAACCAAATTTGTGAAACCAAAATCCTTCATTTTTAAATTTACTGTAGAGATATTTGTCGGCATGCAATTTTACCTGTGAGGAGAATCGGAGTCAATGTGTTAAAATAGGAAAATAATAATTAACGCTATTTGCTTCTAGAATACGAACCGTGTAGTCAGTCATCATTCATTTAATGATAAAAAATTTACTGTTGACTTCCCAAAAAATAAATTAATTTAAATTAACGCGTAAGTCTGTCAACACGTAAGCCCAAAATGATATTAGATCAAAAGGTTTGTATAAATCGACATTTTACCAATGATATTGATACTCAAATTTAGTTCATGATTTCTTCTTAAATATTCATTCTTTTATAGTCCAAGACCTCTATCATAATTATCAGATATAGAGTGGAACTCTCAAGTTCATATTTAATAAATAATAAAATAACGAAAACCAGGTAAAAAAACTAACGCATCAAATTACTCAGCTGGTGCACATCAATTTCAATTTCCTTCAAAAAAAGATGAATAAGTTTTTAGTTCCTTTCTGTTTAAGGGCACGTGGCATTTTTTAGAGGCAAATAAATCTGATATCTATCACAATTAAAAACCACGAAGTAAACAATAGTAAAATCATACTATGTTGTTATAAATAAGAAAATTTGAAACTAGTATGTTCTTACCTTCGTTTACTTTGTGAATTTCATTAGATTACCGTTCCCCAGACATCAATGAATCACAATTACACGCGTGGTACTAATAAACGGAGTACATTCTAAACATTAGAGAAGAAACAGGCACCCTACTTAGCGGATAGCGAGTAACAGCGTCAAGGAGATCAGAGGAGTGACAGAACAGTACGGATGATCTCTGTGATGTCAAGCACATGCCTCCCCAAAGCAGGAAGAACAAGCATCGCTGTCGTCAAATATTGCGACTGCTGCGTCAATTTCGACGGGAACGCGCACCGACCGCCGGGGAAATCGTCGATGTTGCTCCAATTGAGTCGGCTTGAAAAGTCTGCGATATATTGAATCAAAATTTCGCTAAATCGATATTCGCTACTTCGCCTAGGTTCCGACCACCACCTGCCATAATACGTCACAATGTCGAGAACATGCACATCAAAAATTGCTGTCAAATTCAACAGCCGTGCAGTATGGAAGCTATTTCGAAGAAAGTGCTGTTTCGTTTGAAGTAAAAAAACCATTGGACACGCTCGCATAAATCTGCTCAAACATGAACAAATGCATTTGAAAAGCAAATACACCCGCATGCCAGGTACTCGTAAATGAGATGTGTAGAATGCAGCTACATCTCTGTTTCTGCTTACATTTTTGCAATCTACAACATTTGACAGCCGGTCGAACCCTCGAGCTGTGAGTACAAGTTGGCCTGCGCTGTTAGACCTCACAGAACAGAAGTTCTTGTTGCTCTCCATCTCAATCCGCTTCAGACGGTCTTTTCAAAATCCATAATTACACTTTCATGACCACAAATGCTAAGTTCGTCGAAAGGCCTTAAACGACCACGTCATCCATTATTTTACAACTCCTGAATGCTTTCTTGTTTCGAATGAGTCAAAATTGGGGCATGATCTCAATTTTGTGAAGTCTTTAATGGGGCTCAAGATTTTAACTTCTGTGTTTTGAAAACTCTCCTCGAGTGAGCGTATTTGGAACCAATGGTCCACATTTATTATGTACTTGGATTCTATCTCTGAAAGAAGCATTGCACGGCGATGGGTCGACAAACGCCGAAACTTTATCAATTGAAATTAATGGCTCGTGGCTTTTTCTTGTTCAGTGCTACGAGTGTGGCTTCCGAGGGATCAATTCATTGCTGACTGAACGCGTGATCCTGGCTAAAAGCCAAAGTTAATTGAACTTTTTTACGTAAAGTTTGATAGCTATCGATACCTACGTAAATAACTGAGAAAAATCCTGAACATATTTCTATAACTTGCTCACAGCAATAGGAACGGATTAGTTAATTCAATGTTGGAGTTGTTTAGAAAAAAAGGAAATAGCGATACAGCATATCACACTTTTTCGTCCTCCCGACGCAAGAAATGACCACAAAAACGAATGCCTGCGCATGTGCGCAACGCAGCGAGCTCTGTTCTGGTAGAACGCGTATTCTTCAAAAGGACGCAGATGAGCAATTCCTCAGCAATCAAGATTTTAGAGACCCGACGTGGTTGTTTTGAAGTTGTCTATACCGAGGCCTCGCGGCATTCACGTCCTCGAGTTTCTTATAAAGTGCACAATTGACTTTGGTTTGAAACGCTATCTCTGCCAAGGAAGCTTTCGTTCATTTCTCTCAATCTTTTACGCCCTGAAACAATTCCACCCAGTAAACTTACCTGTCTTTTAACATTTCATGTTTGCGAATTTTCGTAAATAATCGATTGAAAAATAAACTTGAATGGTTTAACAAGTGCTTAACGCGTCGCATTGGTTAACAGATGCTGAAAGGTGAATTCAAGTCCTTGAAAGTAATGTTGAAGCAATATAAAAGTTAAATTTACGTGTATCGTAAGAATCGCACCTGGGAGTACAGGATTAAGCTTCACTTACTACGCATGTTCAGGCGATCCTCGGCACATGACGTACTATTTGAAAGCACACTTGGATTTGTGCGCAAAATTTTATTTTCAGGCATACGAAGTTCATGTTCTTGAATCTAAAATGCATTTTGAATATTTAGAGCAAAAATTTTGATCGTAAATCAACGGAGGTTTAATATCAGTCCGTCACGTGTTGACGATCGCCACTAGTGTCCGCGGTGAAGTGATACAGGATGACANCCGGGTTGTGATACATCTTCCCTCTTTTTTTGTGTCACCCTGTACAAGGTGCATTCTTTATTTGCGTCCACCAGCGGGGTGGTAGCTGGCCTGCGGGCTTGTACTGGACTTGCTGACAGAAAGAACATTGTGAGGTTGGCGTTGTCTTGCATCTCAAATGTCATGAGAACACAGAGACAAGGTTGTCTGTTGACTTTTCGAAGCTGTAGCGACTCGTAAGAAAATTTAGCGCTTGGACCGTCAATGAAGAAATTCAAATGAGACAAAGTATGCTGTATGAAATACGACGTGCATACATGAACAACAAAAGACGAAAAAAGTAGTATAAAATTCTCAGGTAGAACTGAATAGTTCAATGACAGCTTCATTTGTTCTGAGTCCAACGCGACATTGGAACAACAGTATCAAGGATGAATCGTGGACGGCAAATTTACGTAACCTCGAAAATTTGATACGTCAGACTGCAAAGAGCTGCTCAAATTATAACTATTATAATGTCTAATGGTTGCAGGGAAATTTGACCTTTTGTCGTCCATCTTTGTTCTCCCGTCTAGGAAAATTTACCACAAAAAAAAGGCACTTTGTCCGTCCTGGCGGACTCTTCCCAATGAATTGAAGATCAACCGAAGTCACGGCCTTGTGATTTTATCTTTAGCGTTCAATATCCATAAAATTTCACGACCGGCTTTTTTTGCGAGGGGCTGACAGAGCGCTCCAGGAGGTCTAAAGATTTCTCCTTATAAAGAATGCAATGAAAAGATTAATGAGCACAACCGCGTGCTGTGGAAATTTCCAAACTTAGCACACGATTTACACGAATGCAAAACTTCCGTTGCAGCACGTAAGAGGTTATCATATTCCATCAGTGTTCGCAAAATCGTGTACTTTGTGTTGAAGTGAAAGGGTTTAGAGACTCTTATTTTTGCAGCAAGTCCGAGCAGATATTTAGCTTCGCCGAGTGATAAAATGCAAATTAACAATAGAGCAGCTCCATTACTCAAGGCGACTTCAAAAGGTTCAAGCGAGATAAAATTACAGACGAGGGAGGAAGCTTCATTCGCGTTCGGAAGGGAGCGCAGCTTCTCTTTTACAGATCGAGATGGAAGAAGTAATTCAAGGTTCGTTTTTAACTGCGATCGTTCTGAGTAAGATTGCCGTGGCAGAATTTTTCCGTTGAGACGATTATCTACGAAAACTGACTCAAACTTAGCGGGTATTGTCTGAGAGTGAGACAGCAATCGATGACGTTCGACAGTTTAGAACTGAAATTTCCTAACTTCAGTCTATAAATTAAGAGAGCAAGATAATAACGTAAAGATATTCGAATCATTTAGTCACTACCAGGGGGTGAGACAGAGTAATTTCTCTGACCCTGGATGCAGAAGAGGTAACCTGAGTCCACTAAACACTGCCATTGGTTCTCTCTGAAAATCGTTTACAGAAACAGATACTGATTAGGGAACCCCCAGCATTTCGAACAACTGATTAAAAGTTCCTGTTTGAAAACTACCAATGATGCAAAGAAAAGTTTGGCATACGATAGGATCCGAGTATCGTGAAACGTCCACTTCATTATGTTAAACTAAACGTTCTGATACCTGGGCTTGAAACTCGATGACTCTGGGCAAGGTTGCTTTATTTCTGCATGCTTTCTTGCTCTTTGGTAGAGTGGTCAATGGTGGTGATGAGGGTTGCAGAACTGGTAATTATACTACCGGATCTCTGATCTGTTCTGCCCTCCTATCTCAAGCCTATTCTAAGCTTGTGGGCAATTTTTATTTGACGGCACACGACTTGGGTAGATATCCAAGAATAGGCCACTTAGCTGACTCATTTCTTATGCTTTATTGTATTCTATTGTAACACCGAGTTCATACAATGTTTGGAAATTTCTATTAATACCTTCCATTTACCTAGGCTTACTCAGTTCTTCGTACAGGTTTCACATACACGTTCAGAGAATAGGCGTTACTAGTTACACGCACACCAAGTATTTTTTCAGCACCTGCACGAGACTTTACTCTGCACTTAATTGTACGTGTTCATCTGACGGGACGTACAGACGTTTCGAAGCAACGCCCGTCCGCACCAAGCAAACAGTACTTCGAAAGTACAACGCAAACAGTAAATGAACATTTCGTTCAAAATTTTGTTGGAGTTATTCAGCACATTCCATAAAATAGAATGTGGGATGTAGTAATTGGCGTCTGAGTCAAAGAAAATATCATCGAGCGATATTGAAAGCGTTTGAATACAGCGAGTTTAATGGTCTTCGGCAAGAACTTCAATATTTTCGATCAAACCTTCAAGAATTTACCGTAACACTGGATGCTGTTTTCAACTTTTTGTATTTTTAGAAAAGCAACGTCAGAAACGAGCAAACTTCAAAAAAATTTCTTTTGCAACGCTCGAAAGTATAGCAAATTTTTCGACAAAACAAATCCTTCGGAATGTATTTGAATTTCGGGAATCTTTTGTATTTTTCGCTGGGAAATACAGGCGATGTCAATTCATTTGACAAGCTCACTGCACGAATATAAAATAATTTTCTAAGACTTCAATCACAACTTATTCCCACTTTCATCGATTTGAACACGTTAACCACCATTCTCTATTCAGGTAACATTATATATCGACAAATATCTCCTTTGTACATGTAAAAATGAGGGATTTTGTTTTAAAAATTTTGGCTATCCTATCAATTCTCATTTTAATTAAAATTAGCATATATGAGTGATGACCATGTAATGTATTTAATGAAAACTTAAAAATTTGTATTCATATATTTACTGCTTAGGTTAGGTTAGACGACCGCGCATACCACTGGTGGCACACGTGGGGGGGTCAACGTATTAATCATATTACCTACTAACCCTCACACAGCCGTCGGAAATGACTCAACTTCTTTGAGAAGGTACACAATTTTCGAGCTCCACATCTACGAAAAAACTTAAGATCGTTGGATTTCAATTCCCAAATCCCAGAAATTAATTGAAATTTACCACATCTCCATTTCTCTATTGCAGAACTGAAGAAACTATCAGTACTAGAGGACGCACAGACACCCAAATGGGCCAGGAGGTCACGTGTGAGGTGTAAGAGGAAAGTTTCATAAATAATATTGAGGGGACAGCAGTGTTCAATATCCCTGAGCTTCGCAGCCAAAGCTAGTCCTGCGAGACCAGAGGAATAAAAGTGCGCTCCGTCGCCTGTATTGGAAAATCGCGAGATCAAACCTTTAATTGATCTAATTATCAGCCACAAAAATTGACCATCGATTTCCGAAAATTACTCCAGCTTTATCTCAGCGAATATCACGTGAAAGAACCAACGAATTTTCTAAATGTCTCCGTCGACAGTTTGTTTTTGGCTGCCAAGCAATGGGAACTGCAAACTCGTGGGCAGGCCTTACGTGTCTGATCTACAGGCGCTTGAAGAAAAAGAGCAAAAATGACTGCGGACTTTTCAAAGAGATTTAAGCTGGCAAGACGAGGAGTGCGGCTTCTGTTGTCGAGCCTCACGGGGCAAAATTAACGAGCGTTCTAATAAAGCGCGCTCCCGCAGCGACAAGGCAGAAGTACTTTCAAAAAATTTCCAAGGAGAATTTTAATGACCATACGAATTAAAATGCATCATAATGAGCTTCTGCTTTAGATTTTACGAGTTGCAAATTTCCGGTTAATTGATGTGAGGGTTGCTGGTGCATTAAATGGGATGTGGTAGTGACATGTTTACTCTGGTAACTCCAATGAACCATTATAGCGAATAATACGATTAGCTCATCCACTGGGAAGAATTTATAATCGGAAAAGATTAGCGAATGAATTTAAATGGCTTGATTTGATAGGTGATTTAGAGTACAGTTCTGCTTTTTCCTTTGAATAAAGTAAGCTTTGGAATAAATCTCGTAAATAATTTTAAGGGATAATATTCACGGTGCAGGAGTATGTCTAAAATTCAGAATTTGCGGAAAAAAAGTTTCGATAGCCAAATATAAATCGCAAAATTGGAATAGATCTCAAAATCGCAAAATTGGAATAGAACTCACCCTTAAATATTTTCACGTGAATCGTCCATTCAATACAGACTCGCACAATACGAAGTCCCCACCAGTAACACACCCATGGCAGCACCAACACTGCGAGCCAAGAATGAAGCATTTCAACACCATGAAAGTGTCCAAAGACAAGACTGCTAGCATCGGTGCTGTTAAAAGCAAGGATACAAATAACCTCGATTTCTAAAATTGTCCAACGCGACAGAGAATACAACAGTTTCAACGATGAATTGTGAACGGAAGATTTATGCATGGTGAGAAATGATATACGAGGCTCGTACAAGAGCTGTTCGAACGACGACCTGTTCGAACGACGACTATTTATTGCCAAATGGCCGCAGGGAAATGGCAGCAGGGAAATGGCTGCTGCTACATTGTCTGGCCGCGCTCGAGAGCCCCTCGGACACCTTATCTCACGTGGCTTCGGTGTCGCGGCCGACACGCTATAGGACAGTGCGTCTCTCAAGTGTGTATAATTCTGAGGTGCCTGCATCCAGCGAGCTCTGCTGCAAGCCACTCTCACGTTGCTGATCTCGCTTCACCTCCGCATCTATGGACAAGGATGGTCTCGTTCGACCCTGGGGGGTTGTTGTCTTGTTTGAGAAGTGGTCTGGTCAGTTGGGCCACGCTGCCCCTTAATAAAGGCTATAGCTGGCTAAAATATCAGGTTATCTCGCGTGAAATGTCGTATTTAGAGGAGTTTTCTTCATCAACTATTCGACTCGAAAGAGATCCATTTTAGAATTAAATCATTATAAGAGATGAGAAATGGATACTCTTCGACAACATCAAAAGAACAGGGCAATGGTGAGACGCAGAAGAGTCTCCTAAATACTATCCTAAACTATCATTGCGTCTAAAAAAGTTAATGGTAACGGTTTGGTGGTCTTTAAAGGGTATCATTCATGTTTCATTTTTGGAACAAGGCGATACTGTAACAGTAGCATAGCATCTTATTGTTAAGACATAGATTCCATGCATGAAAAATTGAAGAAGAAGCATCCACGACTGGTGAATAGAGATAATTTTGCTTCACGATAATGCAGGACCCCACACCTTTAGAGCTACGGTGGACAAGCTGCAAAGCCTGAATTATGAAATTTTACTGCATCCTCCCTTTTCTTCTGATATCTCTTCCACTGATTATCATTTGTTCCAGTATTTCGAACTTTTTGCTCGTGATAAGACGTTCTCAAATTAGGAAAGTATAGTTGAAGCATTTGAACAGTTTGTTCGCGAAAAAGAAAACCTGTTTTGAAAGGTGGAATATATGATTTAGAAAAAAGTTGGGCAAAGGTGACAGACGAGGAATGAGAACGAATATTTTGATTAATATAAGTACTTTACGACAATTATCTTCTTTCAATTTCAGATGTGACATTTCACGTGAGACAACTTAATACCCCTACAAAGGAAACGACGTTCAATTATTCGAAACTTGGCTATTTTGAACGGTAGTTTCATCATGTGAAACGATACCTTATACGGACCAATTCCATAAGATTTAACTAACTTGTTATGCGTCTCTCTGTAAGAGTTACTTCTCAAAATCTTGTGGGAAAATCTTAAATGCCAAAGCTCACAGTTTCTATGGATATATCGTGACTAACACCGTTTGTAAGTCACGCTTCTATAAGATGCTACTGTTACAGTATCGCCTTCTTAAAAAAATGAAACATGAATGATTTCCATTAAAGACCACCGTTTGAGCCGCAATGCACTAGTAGTGGCAACGAGTCGAACAGACTGCAATATACACAAATCTCTACACTATAAGCTCATTAGCTTCGTGATCTAATGATGGAAGGGATTATTTTGCTCTAATTATGAAGCCACATAAATCGTTCTAGGGCCTAGGCTAAAGTGTATCACGAAACATTATAGCCCATCGCTCCATCCTACCGAGCTGGAAAGTCAGTACCATGAAAAGGATATTGGGCCACGGCTATAGGGTGCCTCTCATAATTTCTAGGTGCAGGTTTTTGTTAATTTTGCTTCTAGAAGCACAAAATGCGTGGGCATCTTTCCTTCCTTATGACCGGGCCGCCATAGCTCCTCATGAGTTCTGAATTTTTTTTTCTGGCGTAGAAAGAATTGACTAACAATTCGTTGAAAGAGTTCGATCGTTTGAGGTTCGAGTGCAAATTAACTCGTAACTGAATGTTTTAACTAGATATACATGCAAAATTATCTGCAGCCTGACCACTATGTATAATTTAAATTGGATAACAGTGTAGTTTTGATAAGCCCATTTCAGATTCATGCGGTAAAAAGAAGCAGCTCGACTAAATAATGCAGCATGACGTCAGCAGATGGCTTTGACATATCCCCCACGCAGTTTCGAATAACGTGTCGGCATCGTTCGTTATTATTTTTATGATTTCATTGGTAGCGCCTTCTACTCTCCTTCAAAATACGTTACAACGAGCAAGAAACGAGGAATTTCAGTCGAGGTCGTTCTTTAAAGAGAAATATTCTTTTATCAATCTGTGACATTGTGTAACAAGATTTTAGCTCCAGCCAATTAAGTGCTATTTCCAACTTCTTTTTGTTGCACCACAATGGAAAGTCTGCATTGTTCGTATGAGACTTTATTTTGTATTTTACTTGTATCGTATTTATTGCCGGAATTACATTGACGAAATGCCAATGTGTGTGTTCGTTGACCTTATCAAAATTCTAGCAGTAAAATAATTTTTTTCCACTGTGTTGAATTCGAAAAAATGAGGAATTATGGTTTCATCTCAGCAAAATGAAATTTCGTTGCACAGCGTAATTCATTTTGACCAGCATTAATTATGATGATTTTTGAGCTGGTTTTACATTAATTTTTTTTCAGGTGGAACAAAAAATACTGATGGATTACGGTTTTTTCCTCACGTCTACATAGCTTTCGGAAAGAGTAGATGATGTTACACTCTTAGAAGTACAATGCTTTGCACAATTTGCTCGCCAACTTTTAATCCGAAAGCCTAGAACTAATTATGCTTGCATCTAGGTCTGCATAAATTATTTTGAACACTGGAGCATTTTCTACCTATGCTCCAAAACGGAAGCACACAGCTTGTGGCGCACATTCAGTTCAGAATAGCACAATTTTAAATGAAAAGAGATTTTTCGTTGCTTGAGAGGAGTTCTAAAATCTGGTTCATCTCTGGAAGGATTCAAGCCTGTAGGCATAAGTCAAGGTTTGCTGTGGACATTCCCCTCGAAAAACAAGCCTGGGATGTCAGGCCTGGTGTGACTCTTAAGTTACCCTATAATTTAAATTTGAGCTGCTGTAGGGGGCTCAAGTTCACACTTTATCATCTGATAGTGAGTTCATGATGCGCTTAAAGCATGGTACAGTTAACCCAGTCGCGTTTTTTTCATTCGAACATTCATTCAAACACGCGAATTCCATGAAAAGAAAAAGGTTATTTTTTCGTGAAAATACATTCAGACGGTAACGGGTACATTGACGGTAAATACATTGTTACATACCCTTCGGTTATCACAGGGACACCTCGGTTTCAACTCTAAGTGTATTCGCTATCATTATTTAACTACATTTCCTGGCCTGGAGAACCACAGAGACTCGCTGGGAACACGTGACAATGAAATGCTGCTTCTGGCCCCGAGCCAACTCAACACACTGATCATTAAATTTTTTCAATTTAATCCCCAAACCTGCAACCAAATCGTTAAAAACACAATTTTATTGCTTTGAAAAATTAAAAATAAATTTTTATTGCGGAAATTAAAAACAAGGATCCTGGGAACAAAGATCATTAAAATTGCCCAACGAAACTTCTCAATACCTTGAGTTAGACGGAAACAGTATAATTTGATTTCGAATGAATTTAGAGAACTATGTATTAGTACGTTCAGGACTTAAAGGGTTAAAGGCTGCTGCACTAATAGAAACTTGGAGTTACTTCAATGCAATGAAAGGAACATATACATACGTCGACACACAACGAATAAGGAATTGTTCTTTCATTTCCAGATGTAGATAATTTTCCATAAATTCATCACCCATATCGACATAATACAGAAATGCCATGGACAACAGTACTAATTCAATAACGATATTGCCAACTCATTTTCATTGCCAGTCTTCATTTATTGCTATAGGAAGTCAGGCAGAGTACGAGTGCTTATCTCTTCTCCAGTCTTCTAGCACGTGTTTATCAGTATATTTACTCGTGTTGACATTTACACTCGCTTAATCTAGAAGTCCTGACTCTAAGTTATTAGCTCTCAATCTCCAGTCATCAGTGTTTCGTTTGATTGTGTCGAAGAACAAGTTCACTCGGACTCCACTGCCCCCTCCAGGGGACGCGAGCCTTCAAAAGCCGCGTTTGGAGAGCTGAGGTATTGATAATTTTCACTGATATTTCTCCTAGCATCGTAACTCATTCTCATAACTTACCGCAAATTGGGTAAATTGGTACGACGTCGTTACGGGTACCTTTTTCGGGTGTGTAAATTTTGTCCCGTGGGTGAAAAAATGGTTCGAATTTCAGCTCGAACGCATGCAGTGCATTTATCGTAAGAATAAAATGAGCATGGCGAAGTTAATTAAGAATAATCAGAATCATCAAATATCTGATACCATATTTTCGGTACGATTTTTACTTGATATTTCTTAAGTGGAACCACGCATCACTCAAGGGACGGACGGTGCTCTACTCCAACAGCAAAAAACGTAAGATTAAGTCACTAACATTCAAATTTAACTTGACTTGGCGAAGACACCAGTCTGACCGAGAGCACAGGCAGGAAACGGTCGACATCAATAAGCACGATCTGCTTTTAAGTGAACAACCTTTTTCCTTACTGCAGTAGGCGGACTGTGCACGACCGTAAACAAATACAAAGGGCGCCTAAATGCCCCAATACATTTCTATTTCTCTTTTGGTTTCATGGGAGTCGAATCAAATAAAGAATCGACAAAACTATTTGCATTTCCTAAATGTATATATATCATGCAATATTGTATAATTTTGTACAAGTTAAATAACTTTAGTTCCATACATATTATTTTTCACTTTTTTATTGCAGCCAAAGGGTCAGATCTTTTTGCCACAACCTGTCCAAAAACTTCTGAATGCTTGTGTATAGAGCAAGCAATTCTCGAATACTCAAAATAATAAATATGAAAATAAAAGTTTCAGAATGCCTAGTGAAAGAGATATTTAAAAAAAATATTTTACTGCAAGGAAAATTAGAATTTCTTATTCATTCAGTTTTGAATAGTCATCCAAAAAGTATTCTACGTAGAGACACAACTGTTCGTTGCAGATGTGCGCTGCTTATAAATATTCGGAATAAGTTCGGTTACTTTCGAGCATTCAAATCCTCACACGAAAGTTGTATCAAAGCGCATTACATCTTGAATGGAAGAGAAACCCTCAAAAGTACAGAACGCTTTTCACGTAATGAAAAATTCACGGCGCTAGCCGGCGCGCACGTCAGGTGAACGTCTTTTACCTTCACAAGGAAAGGCGTAAAAATTTAATTCGGAAGGCGTTCGGAAGCCCGGAAGCAGAGGACTCTCGCATTACTCGGGCCTCAGAGGCGAAGGCGTGCCTCTATTAAATCATTCACGAAATAACGGGAATAGGTGCCTCGGTCGGCCCGAGGGTGCCCTTACATTAACCCTTGTCCGGTCCCGCGCAGCTTTTTGTGGCAGCGCTCGCTGGCCTCAAGTCGAAGGCTCAGGCAACGTCAGTGGGAATGGGTCGGGAGCTTTGGGGCACGTGCTGAACGAATTATGCTGCATCTTGGTTCAGGCGTGGGTAATGAGGAACTATACTGGGTAAAGGTACTCCCATCGGATAACTATGCTTGGAAAACAGTACCCCTGTAGAAAGAGAATTCGGTTTATTTCCGTGCGCATTAGGTGATGTTCTTGGGTCGCAAAAAACGCGTGTCCGAGATAATGACTTTTTGGTATATTGCACGGAGATAAACAAAACAGGACAACTGGAACGAGCCGAGTGAACCATTCTTGGGTTGTTCCCCAAGTCTCAAGTTCAAATAATTCCTCAACATTGAAGATCCATGCTGCGTTGCCTAGAGCTAAGAACTTAGGTATGCAGGAAGAGCATTGAACTGAAAGCCAGAAGATAATGAAAGCTCTAGGAAAAAATTGCGAAATTCACAACTGTAAATTTGAATTGAGGCACGTAAATTCAAATTGAGGTTCCTTAATTCGAAAACCTGCAAGATACATTAGAATAATTTTAAAAAGTCTTCGCTCCTGCAGAACTGGCCAAATCATTAGTACCGCTGACTATGCTGCTTTATAACATTGAGGAAACGATGTTTAATGTAAATTTTGTGCACAGTTAAAATTGGGCTTAAAATTAATCAAGAGTAAACATCGGAGTAGGATCTATGTATGTGCATCCTCTTTAAAGTTCAAAAGTTTGTTAGGCTACATCAAGAACAGATAAAATAGGAACTTCACTGAGATTTAAAACAGAATATTTTTGCATAGTTAAAAAGGAAATTTAATTGTACATAAGTAGCCAAAGAATGTTCAACAAAACATATTGTTTGCGTTGTTTTATGAAACTATTTCTAGGCTCAGAGTCCTGCCAATAATATACATAATTCTATATTTTGTCGCATGGAGAAAGATAATTGGCTTCACTTCCCAACACGAAGAAAATTATTTCGGCAATGCAATCAACATGACAGACGACAGTGCAGGTGCGTGCTAGATAGCGTCTGACGCCCATTGCAAGTCGAAGTGACGCAGAAGAAGTTCAAATAAATTTGGACTAAGGACGTACCGCAAAACTTTTAAAAGCGTTTGAACATTCTATTCAAACACTTATAAGTTGCAATTTTTCGTCTTGACGTCTGTTTGAACGCACTGAATTGTTCGAATAACGTTACGAAAAGTTAAAAGCCTTCGTAGAAATTACCTGCCAATCTTTTACAAAAGGGCAAATCTCAGAGATTGATTCGGCTATTTCTAAAAGGTGAACTTTTTAGAATACAGAGGTACGGATGGAGTGAGGAGATTTATAGTCGAAGTAGCCTGACAACGGCTTCTATATTGGACACCTTGCGCTGCCGTAATTTCCAAGAGCATTGGATCTAAAACGAGCTTTGCCCAACGGAGCTCCTCTGGCGGCTCGAAAAAAATGCGTTCACCTCTTGAGTTACTATTGTTCATATTTTTTTCCTGGAAATGTCGTCCTGTAGGGATGAGTGCTATTCGAATGGGTGAAGGGAAAGGAAATGACAGGAAATGTAAGATAAACTAATTGCTAAACACTATCAGTGGTTCTCATTCTCCTAATGCAATGTTCTCATTTCCGCGTATGTTCAGGGAAGTCCAGCCCCCAGAGCATACGATGGAGAATCCTAAATAACCTAACCCTATTGCTTATTCTATGCCCGTTGAGGGAGATCTCTACGAGAATTTCTTACATATTTTTATTTCATTTTCGCTTCTCTAAGTAACTTTTTTCTTAAAAGTTATTCGTAAGGTTTAAATGAATATCGGTTTCTGCACATATATGGTAATTAGAAAACTATGACAATGAGAGAGTGGGCGCATTTTCTTGGGACTTCCTGATTGGAAATTAAGGAAACTTTCAAGAACACTGAGTCACCATCACTCAAAACTCTGGTTAGGTAATATGTACACAAAGTCATCTCAAACGCGATGGACAGTCATGAAACTTAAAAGTCGCTTACAAAGTAGCGTTACACAAGTAAGCGTTACTGTATTCACTACGGCATATTTCGCCTGGCTGTAACTAATGAAAGTATCAATATTCCTTCAAAGTCACTCTGTATACAGCAATTTACGCTCGGCAGAAACTAACGGTATGCAAATAACACTTCAGAATCACTCAACATATAGCGTTAAAGTTATTCAGTGCAGCATCTAACGCCAGGCTGAAACTAAAGGTTATACTATCATTACTTCAGAGTCACTCACCATTTAGCGTTGAAGTTATTTACTATAGCAATTTATGCTCGGCAGAAACTAATAGCCTTCCTATAAGTTGGACTCAAGCTTCGCTAATCATTTAAGCCAGCAATCTTCAGAGCTTTACTCAGGCTCAGCGCAGCGTCCAGGCATGAATAAGGCGTGTGGATTTTGCCCTCCTGAAGGAGGCCGGGTTGGCCAGCAGGCAGCTCCACCGCTCCTTACTTAAAAGGCCAAGATTTTGAGCAAAATATGTACCGATTCTATAAGCATTAGCTTGATTAACTTGGCTCAAGAACTAGACTAGACTTGTATGATGCTTGGGAGTTGACGCATTAGTTCTCCGAGGAATTTGTGATACTTTTATCCGTATGAAAATTTCGAAAGAAAATTAGTTTCGCCCATTATTAATGATGAAACCTTCAGACATTGAACATCCAACGGAGTGGGATAGTGTCCTACATCGAATGAACTAGAAATTTTTCAACATTAAAAAAGGTTTTTTGAATTTGGAGAACTTGAAGAACTTTGTCCAGGCAGAGCTACATCAGCGCCAATTGGACGAAGAAGCTGTGTGAACGTGTCAGCAAATATGGCTCGCAGTTATTAAAGAGGACGATAAAATGAATACGTCATTGGGTGTTCGCTGATGCTTGTCTTGCAGGACTACCGCAGCACGATCGCACTCTGAGGGTTAAACTTTCAATTGAACTTGAGACGTCATCACTTGATGACATCATTCGTGAAACTACTTCTCGCGCACATGCCCAAATGTTAGAGCGCATTTCGTTGTTGGACTAGCGTTTAAAAACCAACTACATACATCGTCTCAAAGAATAAAATAAAATGATCCTAATTTCGCTTGTTGTTGCGTACGCAAAGAAATGCCGGTAAATTGCTCTTGCCAATCCCGTTCAAGGAAGAAACGAAGGCCAGCAATATCTCTCGGGCTGCGCCTGAAGCCTTCGCAATATTGAAAGAAGCAATCTAGGATCGTAAGATTTGAGTCTCACGTAAGCTTGTAAATTTTACGAGCAAAAAGAACGTCCTTTCGCAACACGAACATTTCTCGAGAAAATTCAATGGGTGACGTTGCCATTAAGATTCAGACCTGAGGACCATCAAAAGAAAGAAGAATATCATTTCAGGGCGTCACGGGCTCACAGAATAAAAAATCTTCAGTATGGGGGCATATTTCTTACTCAGTGACAGGCTACAAAAAAGTTCTCTACAGACATGCAAAGCGTTCTTGGGGCTGCCATCGAACTTGATGCTGCAGGGAAGCTTGCGATGCAACTGAGCAGGTACACTTGATATCAACTTCATGGACGATAAAGCCCACTTCCGTACGCTGTAAGGTGGAAATGTGATGCACGTCGTGAAGAACTTGACCTTACACGGAGTGCGGCAAAAGTCCGTGGACTCTTTGTCAATTTAACATAAAAACTTGGTTAAATTTCATTTTGTTTTAAAAACACTAAGTAATAGGTTCATTTCAGTTTTCATTCTCACTTTTCCATTTCATTTCCAATTTCTCATTTTGAAATAGTTCCCCATGGCAATTAATAGCACTCGTTTTAAGGGCAGGCGCAAAGGTCTAGCCCTTATTGAGCTTTAACGCACGGGGAAGCCGAAATCCAATATGGCTGAGCAGCTCCACATAGTGAAATCCACCGTTTAAAACACAGTGTACAGATTCAATGAACTTGGCACTGACAAGGATTGTCTCAGAAATGGTCCCCCGCTCTCAGGTCGCACCAAGAAGCCATGAAAGCGTTGCTCGAGAGCGGGAGGAGAAACAGAAAATAGAAAGCGATCCATGACCAACGTGGCCAAGTTGACGGATATCAGGGGAAATTCGATGAGGGCCGTAGTCAAAACTGACCTCAAACTTTCTTCTTTCAAACTGAAGTAGCGCCAACAATACACTGACCTGAAACAAGCCGATGGAGCTCAGTTTCTCCTAACTTCCTGAAGGATGGAACGCGAGGAGACGTTCTCTTTTCTGAAGAACATACGTTTCCAGTCGAGGCCTAATTCAATCCTTATAATGACAGAGCATTCATAAAGCAGCCTGATGATATTAAAGATTGTATGGAAAATATTTACAGTTGTCAAAAATCTGCCTCCCTCATCGTTTGGGCAGCTTTCGCGAAAACGTGAAAGTCTCCCCTCATTTTCTTTACTAAGGGCACAAAAAAAAGTTTGCTTACATCCATTTATGACATATTTGCTTCCAAGCGTCGTAAAATGCAGAAACACTTCAAGAACGATAATGTCACCCGTGAGAGAGTTGGTTTCAATCCCCACACGTTCAAACCATTTCAGGAGCTCCAACTTTTCTGAGTTCTGGAACTTTGAAATGTAGCCTCCATTCTCTCTGATTTGGGTCCGATGTAATGAAATAATGTTTTTCTGGCGTATCAGGGAAAGGTCATCTTGTTTGAATATTACAAATAATTCTCAATATATTTTAAGTTAGAATATTCACAATCTTTTCCAGCATTATTCCAGCAAAACGTAGACAGTAAACAATCTCAACTAAACTTTAAAACGACAGACATGTTGAAGGACATTTCGTAGACGGGACGCGGGTGACACCTTCAATGGGCTCTGAAAAATTTACGAGCTCGAGAGAGATTGGTTTTAATAACGCTATGCAAGTGTTTGTCGTCCAGAAAAGCAGAAAGCAACCGAGTTCGAAAAAGTAAAAAGGCAGAAAAGAATCTTGATCAAATTTTAGGAGCGTCATTAGGACATAAGAGTGACAAAACCAGATTAAGCGATCACGATTGAAGGAAATGGTCGAGAAAGGTGCTGTGGCCACCATCGCAGGAGAAAAATAGGTATCAGTTAGTCAGCCAATACGAGGGCAGAAGAAGTGAGGGACTACATTTGGACGGCGCTGATAGCAAAGATGGCAGTTTCGAAGCATAAGAGGGAAGATTGATTTAGGCGAGCATGACGAGAGAAGCAGAGCATGAACGTCGTAGGCGTCCCCGAGAGGGTACAGCCTGCTCAAGCAAAGTGCTTGCGACTTAGTCCTCGTACCACTATATTAGGACTTGTCCCTCGAGACAAGTGGCAAGACACCAAAATATTTCTAACACGCAGACCGGATCTTCCATGGTTATGTATACCAACGAGTCACAGCTAAAATGAGCACAGCCTGGATTTACCGCTACCTGAAACACGTCGTCGGCGCGTGGCTATAATTTACCCCAACCCGAAACACACGGTTGGCCGAAGGCGTAATCGTCGTAGTTTCCTCAGAACTACATCAATGTCATCTGCACAGCAAGCAATGAGGAATTTACCCGGGCCATGGTTCGGAAAAAAAAGAACCTTCATTCATTCCAACACGTTTTACCGTTGGGTTTTAAATGCCTTACAACTACTGGTGTGGTGGGGGATGTGAGGAATGTGTGGTTTAAGCTTCCTTTTCCAAAGGAAGAACTCCGTGGTGACGTGAAAAGCCCCACCCACCTGAGCCGAGGCTCGAACCCCCGCCCATTCGGCTGTGAGGCCATCACGTTCACCACTACACCATGGAGGCCAAGGAAGCACTGAGTTACTGTGAAATTCCATCACATCATACCATTACACGGGTAACGCCCGCCGTGAACAACGCCTGCTGTCCGGAATGAAAAAATGAAGAAATTCATCATCCTCGAACCGCTACCTCTGGGGAAACACGCGGATCGCTTGCATCGCTAGTCCCGAAGAAGTCATCCAAGTCTTTCATTGAAACAGACGAAGCATCAAAAGGATCAGCGAAGTCGCAGTTATGCTGGAGAAGGCACAGGCACTCTATAGATGCATTGCCTTCGTCTGCTGCAGCCGCTGTTCCTGCTGCCGGGGAAGTCGCCTCGCTAACATATGGGTAATGGAAAACAGCCGTTTTCAAGGCTAAAGGTTTCAACATAGTAATTCAGTGAGCGCTAAATGCCTAATCTACATCTGACTGGACGTACAAAATTTATATCCCTGAGCTCCTCACACAGCACTCTCGGCACTTGGTGCAAATTGTGCTTTTGAAACGTACATTGGGAGTATAAATAAAAAAACTTGAGAAAATGAAGCATTTCTCAAATACTGAAACGCAAATAACAGCGATATGATGTGATGCGATTGCGGTGGTCCCGTGGTTCTTGGTATCCTTTTTAATTTGGTTTCTGTGCTGTTCTACGTATATATCTGCGTAGTTGCCCAAGTTAAAGGCGATAATTTTTTTGCAACGACTGCCGGTGGTTCATTTCTAACTATTCTGTAATCCTCAGCATCATTTGCGCTGATGATTCGTTCAGCTGCCTATTAAGCACATTTTGCGTTCCATGTGCTTTCTTCTTGTGTGTTGATTTGCCATGGCATACGTTTAACATATAAGGTGATCAACTTTGCAGTATGTTTCATGTTTCATTTCTCTGTCTGATAGGTCAAGAAACCTACAGATTTTGTGCGAGAGCCGTGCGCGATCTCTCGAACTCGGCTATCTGGTTCGATTATTGGAACGCTTCATTTCCACTAATTTTTATCAAAGTTCCATTCCTCTTACAAACTGTTTGCTCATTATGAATTCAATACGATATTCATTATTCACCGATAGCGTCAATGAAATTATGTATTTTATCATTGTACCTTGGTTTGCAATCATGTCAATTTATCGAATCAATTTTCATTCTGTGAACAACGATCCTCTTCTCCCCACACCCCGTGGGCATCAGTGTCTGGTCCTCAGCGGAAGCTGATGCCGGTGTATCGCCCCATGCTAATGTCGACAGTTTAAAACTGTGCATTAAGAAGGCATGGGCAAAATTATGCCTGCGAAGCTGCATGCATTGGCAGCAATTTTCTGAGACTTCTCTCGTCAAAAGGAAGGCACCTTAAAGAATAGGCCCAGACATCGTTGCGTGATGCTAGTACTTGTGTTCATTTAAGCAAATAAGAGACGTCCTGGGGCTCATCATTCCTTGAAATATGAACCCCTGAAGGAAATATGAATTCCAGAAGAAAATATGAACCCTTGAAGGAAATATGAGCTCCTGAAGGAAATATGAACCCTCGAATAGCCACTGAAGGAAATATGAGCCACTGAAGGAAATATGAGCCATTGATGGAAATATGAGCTCCTGAAGGAAATATGAGCTCCTGAAGGAAATATGAGCTCCTGAAGGAAATACGAACCATTGAAGGAAATATGAGCCACTGAAGGAAATATGAGCCCCTGAAGGAATTACGAGCGACTGAAGGAAATATGAACCCTTGAAGGAAATATGAACCCTTGAAGGATATATGAGCCCCTGAAGGAAAGATGAGCCCCTGAAGGAAATAAGAGTCCGTGAAGGAAATATGAGTCCCTGAAGGAAATACGAGTCCCTGAAGGAAATACGAGCCACTGAAGGAAATATCAACCCCTGAAGGAAATATGAACCACTGAAGGAAATATGAGCCGGTGAAGAAATGTGAGCCCCTTGAAAACGCTCTTCGCGAATCAGAGCGAAAGCTTGAGTAATAAAACTTCAAATCCAGATGAAGAATTCTAAAATTTCCTTAAAAGTAATTATGCGTAAAAATCAACAATATCTTATCATCTGGTTCCGCCATCGAAATTTCAACAGTTATTAACACTGGGAACTTTCTCGGCTGTGAGATAAAAGTAGAGGGAAAAAATGAACAAACGCGCGAAACCATCAGGACGAAGAGGGATCCTTTATATCATGAACAACTTTGCTGCGGTTAGTTCAGTTTATTCGTAGACTGCGAAACCGACATTGAAAAAACGTTATAAAGGCGCCAGCACTCCCTGGCATGCACCCATCGCTAGGCAGGGAGAGCTGACCCGCTCAGTCCAGCGTGGCGGAAGGTCCTGACGTGCATAGGCGATCCTCGAGAATTGACTTACTTATATCAGGCACTACATCATTTGCGTTTAATATTTTTTTTCAGGATTGTGAAATACAAAATCCTTGCATCAGGAGCACACATTTCGAATGCTGTTAGTTAGAAGTTTTGAACAAAGACCAAATGGCTCTTAAAATAAGTACGGCCTATCTGGAGGAGCACCTGCCGTATGCTGGCGCGCTTCGCTCGCCAGGTAAAATCATGTCCGTGGGCACTTCGGAGATTTATAATGGGAGTTACTGCGTGATTATTTGGGTGACACGAAAGAATTCTAAACATGAAATCGTGGATCATTTAAGAGCAGCCCCGAAATTATGTGAAGGCTGAAAGACAAAGTGGCTGTGATGCTGCAGTGTACGGAGTCATTTTCTGAACAAAGATATTGAGACTGAAAGGAATCGGGTTGTCCATATTCTCGGCGTGAATCGATCGAAATATGTCAAAAAAATTGGCTTATCATTATCTACAACTTGCCTGAATGGAAAATAAACTCAATTTTTTTATGGTAGTTTACAAGGTGAACAGAAAGTCCTTGGACTAATATTGAGTTGTATATAATAATGATTCCGAACTGTTTCTTCGATAGTTTGTGACGTTAACAATAAGTGATGCAATCACCTATCATATATTTCCAGGTTTATTCTCAAAATTTAGGATTTGTTTTCCAAAATGAGAAATAGAGAAGCAATCGTAGGACTTCATGGAGCGGTTAAGACCAATTCTGAGATCATTAAATTATTTCGAGTCCCCAGATCAACTCCTTATCCTGTTGTGGAGAGACTCAAAGAGCTTGCCACTGCTGACGAACGCCGGCGAAGTGGTCGACTAAGATCCTTTCACCCTACGAAAGTGATTAAGAAAATGAACACTGCGATGAGAAATAGCGTCAAAAGTGACCGTGGACCGTCTCCTTTCATATTGGGAAAGCGTCAACCCCTCACAGATCTCCAGAAACCGAAAAGGCTGACAGGGTCATATATCTTCTCAACGAGCTCAAGGTGCCATGCAAGCTGGAGAGATTATTTTTTCAGACAAAAAAATCTTCACAGTTGAGGCGAAATTCAGTTCTCATAATGGTAAAGTGTTGGCTAAAAGCCCAGATGTCATTCCGGATTCAGTAAGAACTGTTTATTGTCCCGAAAACCTGTTTGTGTGATGTATGGGCAGTGATATGAAAAAATATTTAAACCTTTTCTCATTTTCGATAAAGAGGGTGTGAAGATCAGCTCCCAGTGCTATATTTTAACTCCAGCACTCTGTTAGATGAAAAAACACTTCAAAGATGAGGTTTACACGTTCCAACAAGATGGAGCACCTTCCCATATTTCAAATCAAACTCAAGAACGGTGTCATTATTTCCCAAAGTTTTGGAGTGAGACAGTGTGGTCTCCATCCTCCCCTGACTTGAATCCTATGGTCTTCTGTGCCTCTGTTGAAGGTTTTTGGTGAAGACTCGAGGATGTTGTGTAGGCTAAGGGGGGCCACATTGGAAACTAATGTATTGAATTAAATTCTGATACCATTGTAAACGTTTTGTTTCATTTTTATTTCATAGAATAAATTTCCCTAATAATAATTAACATTTCATTTGATCCAAGGACTTTCTGCTCACCCTGTATGAAAACAAAGCTACTGGTCTAAAAAAAAAAACTGGTGAAATTTAATATTCCCATTGGGTGTTCTTCTAAATAAACTGGTACAACTGAGTGTTAACCCTTTACTGCTCCACGTACCGAATTAGGTGGACTTAATATTATTATTTTTTCATAAGCCATGCTCATGTTTAAAGCACAACGCAGCTTACCGCAGTAAATGCTGTCTTGCTGTTTTTTGTTCATTGCATAATCAACGTAAAGTTAACAAGTTTTCATGGAAAAATAGTATGCGTAATATGAAACAAATGTTACCCGACTGGGAAATAATTTAGGTAGTAGAGTGTTGATATAATCATATTTTAAGTGTTACATTTTATCCTATGGCTCATGAGCGATTAACTTGTTGGGGAAAAAAATAGCAGAACAAAGATTTTCAAGTAAGGAAATAGGTAGATCGCAAAACTGTCGCTGTCTAGGAACAACGAGTTATAGTTTGCTGAAAATTGTGCAGCGAGTGTGCAATTCGGCACTTTACAGGTCCGAGGAACATTGGGTTTGAAGCACGACAGGTTAGCCTACCCGTCTCTCATTGGCTGTACGTACATACTGACCAGCACTACAACTTGTTATCATGCATGACGAGTCAAGCACGCTTGCAGGTAAACTCTTAACCTGTATTCAAGCGCTCTAGAGGCGCGGCGCGATGCCTTTCATTAACCTGTTAACGGGCATTGACATATAATGTCCATGTGGTTGTTGCATTCACACGGTCGCTGTCGATTACACATACCGTGTGAATACAACATTAGTCTCCTGGGTGGTGACCGTTAACAGGTTAATACTTACATAAGAACAGCGGTGCGTCACTTACATAAGAACAGCGGTGCGCCACTTACATAAGAACAGCGGTGCGCCACTTACCTAGCAAGAGGAGCAGGATGAGCAACAGCTGTGCAGGGAACTGAGACTGGCACTCCATGGCCTTCAGAATTCCGTGTTTCTGTCCCGTCTGAAGTTTATTTCTTGAGTCTTCAGGGTTGTTTTGACACTAGGCACCGAGAACGGGACTGCTCGCACGACACAAGTTTTTCGTAGAAGCTTTCCGTCTGGAAGACGAAAGAATACATAGCGATTTAGTCACTTCAATGTCATTAATACACTGCCAATATTACGAAAAAATTTCTTCGAGTGGACTTGGGGCACTCACATACGAGTTCTTCGTGTGAAATGGTATATTTCTGGTGGTGCGTGTCCTGTTCGAAAATATGTATCTTCAGACTTTCTTCAGCGATGAAATAATTCCCGTAAATTGCCGGTAAATTTCTAATTGTTGTTGCGGGTCGCTGTGAAGCGAATAACACTAGGGTAAATTAAACAGCCTTGAAACCTGGCGTCGTTCACTGTTTACAAAGCTCCGTTAAAATGGGATATTATTTATGCTATGCACTAGCTCTCTCTACGTACATTTTTTCACTAATTATACAGGCAACTTTGTTCCGAAGTCACTACCTTCATTGTTAAATCAAAATCAGATCAGCATCTTTCTACAAAACTCCAGTCATATGTAGATGTGTCAAAATTCTATTCATATGTAGATGTGTCAAGATTCAAGTCATATGTAGATGTGTCAAGATTCACCCAACACACGCATCTAAGCCGTCTTGGCAAGCGCTTGGAAGAAAGGTAAAGAAATTCTCGCATCGGATGGCTCTTAAGCAAGACTGATACAATTGCTGAAAGCTACAGTTTCCTCTCCTCTTTCGCTGTGAGAAGAACTGAAGTCAAAATCCAGCGAAGCTTTCTGACAAGTGTTGAGCTGGTGCAAGAACAAAGTCAAGGCGCTTGTGTAAAGCTGGGCTTCGTTCTTCCAACGACTTTCTTCGGAGTATCAAGTATTTTTTGTCTTTTTTCCGCGCTTCTCGAGGACCTGGTGTTCTTCAACGATCGAGCTGTGGCTGGACGTCACTGCAGTGCTGCCAATGCGCTGGTTTGCGGGCCTGCCAATGTGCTTTTGTTGCTTGTTAGTCGAGCCCTCTCTATTTTTCCCAAAGAAGTTACGGCCTTCAGGCTCCCCAAAATTTCCAGTGAATACGTCCTGGCTTTCATTTTAAACATGAAGTGAGTTCATCACCTGACAATGCGAGTGTTTTACAAACGTGTTCCTTCGCATTATTTAGAGTTTGTTCATTCAAAAAATTAGTTGCGAAGGCATGGATGTGTTGGTGCTTCGGAAGGTCATCCGCTGAGTGCGAAGCTCTTGCTGTATGATGAAATATCAATGTCGTCTTAAACAAATTTTAATTGGAGGATTAGTGGGCAAATCAGTATACCTTATACCACCGATTTTAGAGCCATCAGTATTCAAGAAACACGGAAATTTCAATTGAGATTTTTACTTCTCCAGTTCTTAGACGAGAATTGTTCGATGCCATGAATTTAACACGCTGATGCTATTGGCCACAAACGCGTCGCCACTGTATAGTCGAAAAATTTGTCCTGAGCTCATGCGACTTTTAAGCAAAATTTAAAGTTAGTTCACTTCTGCAACATTAAATAGAAGTAAATCTATCTGCATCACTCATCAGTGATACGGAAAATCAATAATACCATTTTCATCCTGATGATGTCCGTGGTCTCGATTCAATCACGATATCTCCCCGTAATATTTTTCTTCAGGACGCGTTCAATATTTTTCTATCCCTAAAAACCTCACAGTATCACAATATTTGTTTTGGAATAGCGACAGCACGCTTTAATTTCCTCCTTGTAAATCACTATGGGCACTTCACTGTATTTCCATAACACGCGTTAATTTCAATGTCCATTTCGCATGAAAAATGTACTCTTAAACAGTCCTCTTTGGGGCACATTTTAGGGACGTACACGGCAGAACTTTACATCATTTGTCTGGGGAGGGAAGAATTATCATTCACTGCAAGCAAAAGTCATATATTAGAAAAAACACAATCACCTGACTAATTCACATGAGACATATTCATTCGGTATTTTAATATGCAACGTGACACATATTGACCATACATGGTAGGAATTAACAAGTCCCTTACAAGGTACGAATTAGTATAACGGTCCTATTTCCCTTTCAATTTGCTTTCTCAAGGAATGATATCAAAGAGATGAACGGCTAAGGAAATAATACATTAAATTCAATGACAAGGGTAAAGCGCTGCTGCCAAGACTAATGGGCCTGGCTTCATAGCGATTTAGATCACAGTAATTGTAAAAAATAAGGTTCTCATGCCCCAAGAGATCGTAACAGCTCGTACTACAGACTGCACTGCATACTGCACAGCAGACCAATGGGCTTCTCTACTTATGTGAATGTTGATAAATTAGAAAAATAAAAAGGTTCTGACAAGAAGAAATCACAACAGCACTGCAGACTCCGCAGCTGTACTGGAGTGACGCATTTCAAAACACGATTCAATATTTTCGCGGAAATTCAGCAGATTTTCCTACATTATACATCACTGAACAGAAATCGACATTTGTCCAGTCACACCGAAGTGAACATCGATTGTGCAATTGTGTTGTTAACTTCTGATTCACCCTCAAAATTGGTAGAGTTGCGAATAATTTTTTGATGGATTTTTGTATTCTTTCTTGAAGATATTATTTTCTAATTTTGGAAGTCGAATGAAATAAAATTTAGGAAAAATTTAATACGAAAATTCTCGGGAGGAGGGATGTCAAAAAGTCCCGATTGAGCCTAATGAAGCGCAAGCCTCATACAAATTCTGTCTATTTCCTTCGCAACGAAGAATTTTTAGCAGAACTTGGGCACTCTCTTCACGTCTCAGAGCATCAAAACACGGAAGTTATTTCTCTAAAGTATCTAATAGCGCTAGCGATTTATTTTAATTTGTTTGGGAGCGATTATGGTGAGAAGTTAGCTTCTATAGAGTAGCTCAAAAAAAGCTAATCCTTTTATTTAGGATACCATATTCTAGTAGCAACTTGGAACTTTGTATCCTAGCTACTAATCAACGCGAGGTTCAGTTATTTCTGGGCCACCCATTATTAATTAATTAGCTTGCTAGTTACTTGGAAGCTTGATTGTTTGGTTACTTAGCCTTTTCGCCTTGCTGATATGCAGTCGTGTAGTATATAGGATACCAAATATCGTATCGTAAACGAATGTAATCAAAAGGAAATAGAATGTTGTATTTGAAAGAGTACAATTTGAAAGACCATATTTTAATAGGATATAATATAACTTGGTACCCTATTAACTCATAAACGTGAGTGTCAGTCACCTCTGGGTCACTCCATATTTCGGATCGAGAGTACTGATGTCCCTCTGCCTGCTGTCCCACACAGCTCGAGGTAACAGTCACAAAGCCGCTGCGTATAACTAATTGTAAAATAAAAAAATGTTATGATAGACTAGAACTTTTTGACAGTTTTGTGTATCTGATAACATGATGCCCTAGGGTGCAGGAAATAATGACGCTAACGAATTTGCCAGACCGTTCAATTTTAAAGGCGGATTTACCAAGCATGGTGCAAAATTTTAGTTCTTGTAGAAAACATCAAAGTGATAGGTACTGAAAAACATGTTTACTCAACAGATTGCTCCCTTCTTATTCCACAACTGAGGATTCCCATCGAGACCGAGTATCCTGGATACAGTTTCCTCTATTCGAGATAGATTTTACACTTTATAATATGCAAGGTTGTTTGCAATATCTCAGGCGTATCTTAGGTGCACTTCCAGCTGAGCTAGATAAAAGGCTCGTTCTTACACGTAAACTCATTCCTCACTTAAGCCCAGGATTATGGTGGTCCTCCTGCGTAACAAGACCTTGGGACGTTATCTGAACACGAATTCTTATCAATTTCGCTACACAACTGAGCAAAGCGTGAAATTGCTGCATGATTACGGATTTATGATAAGTCGAAAAATTCTCACAGGGTATGTTTCTAACTACAGCGAAACTTAGGTGAAATAATTCATTAATAAGTCTCACGGACACCGAATTTACAAAACTTTAGGCTTTATTTTCTACAGAATTAATGCAAATGCACCATTGGAATCGTTACAAAATTCCAACGAAAACTGCCGTTGAAAACTAATTCGTTGAAAAAGGCTTGCTTGCAAACACGAAGGTTAAAGGGTGAATGACACTATAATAATAATATAATATAATAATAGTTCAGTGTTGCTTGGTTGGTTGGTCCGGCCGTCTCTTTGTTACGCTCTTGAGGATTTAGATAGGAGAAAATTCCCGGGGTTGTATTCCTAACCAGCGAGACTGTTAGAAAAATCAGTCCGTATCACTGATACTGAAAATAACTATTTCACGTCAGATTTAGCTCCAGTAAGAGGGCATCTTGAGAAATTAACATAGTTTGACCCGCCATTTTGGGTAAGACGTGTCTGCTAGTATACCCCATAGTTTTGGAATTGTGGCTGAATTTGAGTTAACCTCAAGGCGTTGAGCGTACCATTGATGGAACGATAGAACGACCGAACACTGCCTGACCAAAAAGTTTATCGCTCTCCCTGGTAAAATGTAGTTATAATTTAAATAATTTGTTACAAGTTTCCTCATAGAAAATTTTAAGAAAAATGATATGGTAACCATAGTTGTGCTCAATCTTACTGAAAGTCAGTACTGCACTTGCTTTCTCTGAGACACCACGTACGAATAATCCGGCTTTAAAAAAGACTACAAACAGAATCCTGTCTTTCACAAAGGACAGGTTATAGGTTTGCACCAAGCTGAGAAATCCGTTAAAAAAGTGCCTCAAGCGCCTAAGGACCGTGCAAAAAACGATTGCTCGGTGGAAGAAAGATGGTGAAGTGCAGTCATTCAGTGGTAATAGGGGCACATCTAAAACTTTAAACTCTCGCGATAATCGTTTTCTGAAGCGATTGCTGCAAGCAAACCGTCGGAGAAGTATTAAACAGTTTAGCATGTGCAACGAAGATCCGAAGAAAATTTCTGCTTACATCATGTGCAGAGAACTAAAAGAAATAGGGTTAATGAGTTGGAGCACCACAAGAAAACCATCGGTCAGCAAAGCTAACCGAACGAAACAGCCCTAAGTTGCAAAAGACCACTAAAAGTAGACTATAGAACAATGAAAACACGTCATATAGACAATTGAATCAAGGTTCACCTTGCTCCAGAAAGATTGCAGAGTTAGAGTGAAATGGGAATCCCATGAAGCTTTGGATCCTTCATGCATCGCTCAGACAGCACGGGCTTTTGGGGGTAGCGTAATGTTATGGGATATTTCACAAGATCGAGATTAGGCTCGATAATCTTTTGGAGCAACAAATGAAATCTTAGGATTATTTAACATCCTAGTTGACCAGATACACCCGTATTTGGATTTTCATTTCCCATTTAGTTCTGCTATTTTTTAAGGTAACACTCGCATCCACCGGTCTCATGTAGTTCAAGATTGGTTCGAGGATCACGAGGGATCATTTTCTCACATTGAATGGCCTCAACAGTTTTCTAATTTAAAGCCTATCGAAAATTTGTAGGACCAACTGGAGACGGACCTGCGAGCCCCGACACCCCTTCTTTCTTCACTGGAAGATCTTTCACAACTTTGCTCGTACTCTGGACAAATATTCGCTTAGACTGTTTGCAGAATCTTGAAGAATATATGCCTAACAGAATGAAAGTTGTAATTAATATAAAAAGGAGCTCATTGAACTGTGAACTTTGATCGTTTCCGTTACATCCACTTTTCTCCAGGGTGTGACAATTTTTTTGGACGGTTAATATCGTTTAATCTGAAATTCTTGTTTCATTAAAAACTGGGATGAATACGTCCGCAAGTGGACAAAGTATGAAGGACTGCATATGGAATATTTAATTAATAGGAAAAACCAGTTGATCCTATTAGAGTTCAGGAAGCGACTATTTATTAATTACATCACCCGGTTGCTGACGTAGGATTCGCGTGCTGATCAAACTTTCAAGAGCGATGATTCTGAAGTCTAGGGGTCCGACGTACATGTGTGATTTTCATTTTGTTAATTACGAATTACTGATGGGAATATTGCCCGTGACTTTTTTCTGCGCCCACATGATACCTCCACCTATTAGGTCCTGTTCGTATCTTCAGATGTTCAACATGTGGCGAGTGTTCTGGTCATCTGGTGGCGAGTGATCTTAGTTGAAGATAATGAAAGTATCACTAATTTCCAATCCGAATGAACTTTAAATCAAACTCATGGCGGTAGAGTCCCTGATATTCAGGGCTGGAAGCAAAGTCCGCTGAGGTGAATTTGTTCATTAGCAAGGCTGGTCATCAGCGACTAATTGAGGACTGGAGGTTCTAATTGCTCGTTAGCATTTTGCGTCAGTAACAGACGCATGTTCAATGCGCGTAGAAGCAGTTACCTCGACTTACGTTCTCCCTTCACGATGCATCCATGATTTGCCCTCATGTTGGGCGTCAATTTAAATTCGGTGATAATTTTTCAGTGTTTTTTCCTTGAATGTAAAAGTAAATGGAATTGGAAATTCCTACCAGTCCACTTACGCTCTTCACAAGTAATTAAAAAAGCTTATGAAAATTACAAACTTCATGAGGTTCTCTGGAAATTTGATTTAGGACGTGAAAATAATGAAAATGGATTGGTTGGTAAATGAATTTTTGTGTTTGATGAATTTTAATATTGATGAACTTTGTTGTATTGATTAATGAATTTCCTATGATAATTTTTAATTAAATTTTCCAAATGTTCTTTCATGATTAATGGCAACATCACCTAATTAGAAACGAATTTCCTACTATGTAGATGAGAAAAAAAACATTTTGACTTACACGAGGAAAACAATTTTGTAGTTTCTGGTGCAGAACTCTGACGTTGCAATTGATGAGCCGCTAGCAAGAGCACGCCAGTAGTGAAACTCCTCTCGAGCTTTGCGCTTCGTAAAATTCGAACATAAGCATTAATAGTTAATGCAATTTCATCTGAAAAATAGTGATGGACTTAGCTCCTTCTCAGTCTAATGAAGCGCGAAAGTTTTTAAAGACAAACTTGGGTCTAGCTTACCTACACTCATCTGAAGGGACTTTATTTTAACTCCTTCCTCGGAAAGTTTTTTTTGACGAATGCGTGTTGTAGTCGGGGGATTGATGTATGAATACACTCGGAAATGGTCTGCTTATAGCGGGAGAGGTCAGGGAAGGGCGAGGGAACTAGTTTCAATTTTTCTCTATTGAAGAACAAAAATTCGGCTTGTTTGATCGCGAAAAGCTAAGGTATATTAATTAAGTCAAAACGAGTTAACTCATCCATGCCGAAGAAAGGGTTAACACGTTTCTTGCGACGTGACCCATCGGTGGGTCATTTTACATGCCGCCGAATAGCATTGTCGCACGATATGCTAAGGAAAATTTTCAACCCCCTGCAACCCGTAGTCTTGGAAGGGCTTTCCAGCGGGTCGTGGCTTTTTCGGCCACTTTGAGTTCAAGTCTTGGGACAAATCATTGGTTTTTCAAGCGTTTCCTCTCGGTGGAGTCACAGCAATACTTCATGCTGTAATTTATTGCAGCAGCGAAGGGCCGCCCCAAACCACATCTGATTAAGCCAATTCATCTCTGTGAGTTGTCCTCAATTCCAAGAATGGCGTTCTTACAGATTCGCCCATTTCATAAAGAAGATCTGGAGTCGCCGAGCCAAGTCAGAGGCCATGCATGAATCACTGTCGGTCTCGTAGAAAAGCTACAGTCTCAAACAGAGTCCTGATAAAATAGCCTCTGCAAACACAAGACAATCTTACTAGCAGTGATTTATGGCGGGAAAAATTGAATATTTTGCTTGATTGCGGGGAGAGATTTGCCGCTGCGCTGTTCTGACGCATCACTTCTCTGGGCATGATTTATTGCGAATGGAATTGAATATTATGTCAGACCGAGAAAAGATTTGGCGTAGTATTGACTCGAGATCGGTCCATGAAAAACAACACTCAAAATCATGCTGATCAAATTTACCATTACCAACATATAAGTAACCATGTCAGCACGCTAGATGTAATGCAGAATTCAAGAAACAAAATCATTCCCGATCAGCAAAATATTAGCAACATTTTACATGCATGCGTCTAATTCTGCAAGTGAAGCGATCTATTGGAGAAAAGTTTAACTATTGTGAGGCTACAGAGAAAAACTCGATGGACAATAAATTATGGCTTGTGATGAAAGGAGTCTCTAGGCAGATAAGATAAATGAGCAGAAATGGGAGAATGAACTCAACGGAGTCATTATTGATGGAGAATCTGCGGCCATCAGGTCGGCTTAGCATTGATCGCAGCAGATTTGTTCTGCAATTAATTACGACGGGGCTACCGTACGCACTTCATTATTTTAGAGCCGCTCTTTTGACCGGCAGAACATTTTGCTGCTTCACCGAGTGAGCAAGACGATTTGGCCAGTGACCGTGGTGGGAAATCTGAGCATCGCTCTTCGGAAAAAAGTGCATTTACAGGAAGGGTGTACGAAAAAAGAAATGTTGCTACAGCTGGGGCTACTTCCTTCGAATTTCCTAGCAGGAATTCTATAAGCGAGTGCTCTGTCTTAAATTTTCAGTGCCGAAATGCAACCGTTCCAGTCGTGAAATAATTTTACGTAATTGCTTGGACGCATTCTCTTTCTACGTACTTCGTTTTATGTGCACAGTGTAATCACAACACCTGGCGCCTGAACCCTTCAGTGGACAAGATCGAGTCTCTACAGTTCTATTTTACTGCTCCTATAAGTAGCCTTAAGTTATCTGTTCGGCACACAATTTAAAAGGGAACCAATTTACATCATAACGATTATAACAGTACATCTTTCGAGAGAAATTTAGTACGCGTTTCTAACATAGTACTGATCATAAAAGATTCTATATTGGAGTTATACAGTAGCACTTTAACGGGCAAAATCACACCAAAACTCTGAACGCTCGATAGAAATTGAGCGACGAGTGATAGAAATCGCAGCATAGAGGCTGGCTGAATTAACAACAGCCGGAAAAAGGCAGCTGCATCATTTCGATGAAGTCAACTTAAAAGATGAAGAAATGACACCAAAAACATCAGTGCCTGTTGTTTACTTTAAAAGCTCGCCTTCCTTGTGAGAGACTTCAAAGGAAACACTACAAACAACGTCATTGAACTGAAAACATGCCGACTTTAGACACATGCAATGCAAATTCAATGTTATTGGTTAGGGCGTCTTGGGGTGAACGGTTAGTTCCCAACTTTAGCCGACTCGATCTCTCGATCTTCCGAGATGGAGCAAGAAACGTTACGTGCACGAATGCTATCCAAAGTGCGCAGATTACCGAGCCAAGAAGTGTAGAATCGATACTACTTTCAACGCACTCCGTGACGCTTTCTGCATGGAACTAGGAATTGTGAATGTCGTGCATACAAGCTAATGTTACACATGGTGTCTTTCGTTCGTGTGTCTTAATTAGAAGATTTCCAAAAGGAAAGATCCCGGCCTTCCGCCCTCAGAGATTTGAAATTTTTTGAATTTCTCTAAGGACTCTGAGACCAGCGTTTATTTATGTCTCGCAGATTTGCAGTTATTTACATTTAAAACATCAAAACTACGCCTTGTTGAGTGAGGAATCCAAACGTGATGACAAACGCTACGCTCAGATCACAGGGACACTGAATTCAAGAGGGCGAGCTCAATTTTGCGTACTTTGATAGAAAAGAAAAGAGTATTGAAATAGCCCGCTACGAATCAGCCCTTCAACTCTTATGTACAGAGAAAGAATGAAAGGTTTTTTAGGGCGGCAGGAATTTCCTAGGATTAAACTCCGTCAAAGTCTTAAGAAACATTTGGGACGGATACCAGCTTCATCATCAATTCTTATAAAACATTATTCCAATACTTCACAACTTTCTGCTTAAGAACTAGTACACCTCGCCATATGAGGCTTGGATTTCAAATATAACACGAAGAAACATTTAAGTTGAAGTAACTTGCGTAAAATGCATTATTGAGCTCGACAACCGAGGGGTGTGTTATACCGCCTTGAAATTACTCGTACTGAAGAACGGAAGAAAATTTGAAGCAATTTCTACCACTACCACTACTACTACTACAACAACAACTTCTACCCCTACTACTACCACTACTACCACTACCACTGCTACTACTGCCACTACTACCACTACCACTACTATTACTGCCACTACTACTACTACTACTGCCACTCCTACTACTATTTCTACCACTACTACTTCTACCACTACCACTACTGCCACCACCACTACTACCGCTACGCTGTCTTGGGACTACACGCTCTCCTCGCCTCGTGCGGAGGTTGTGGCGGTGATCTGTCAAAAACAAAGTACGGCTGGTGATGGATATGCCAGGACTGGCCGCGGAGGACGAATGGAAAGATGAAACGATCTTTCGCAGGCTTTCCTTCTTTTTTTAAATCTCGAGATTCGAATAAAATAGGCTCGTGGATCCAGCTTGAAGTCAGGGGTTGCGTGTGAAGCTCAAAGTAAGAAAAATGAGATAAAATGATTCAGCCCCCTGAAAAATGCGAAAATATGCCTGGGATTTCAAGGAATTTATGATGGCGGGGGGCATTGTTTCGAATGACTTCGTTCACGGAAGTAAAATAATTATACTCTTCCAATCAATATTATCCAATTCACAGATGTTAATAATTGAATGATTTAACGCTTTAGAAAGACTAGGCCATTACGACGGATCGGGATTGTAATTCACTACCTTCGCAGTCAAAGCGCTCACAAGGATGTGTATAATCAGAGAAATGACTCAAATTCCCGAGAAGTTTTGGTAAATTTCAGAAAAATGTTTCGAGACCATCCTAAGATTCACAATTCTGGAGAATTCTGGGCATGACGAGAGAAAAGGGGGATGATTTCACATTTACGGCTAAGGGATCACTAGAGTAAAACGCAATTAACCACTGAATTATTCCAGACGTTAAAGTCCGACTCGGTCGCAGAGGCCGCATAGGAGGGGCACGGCCTAACACCTATAACGCAACTACAGCGGCTCACAACGCAACTACAGCGGTTTGATTGAGTTTGTAATTCTACAATTTGAAAGTTTATGACCACGCTGTTACTTTTTTAGTTCTAGATTTGTCTGTGCCACAACTGGAAGCTAGGCCGAGCACGATGCACTTGTGCCCACGATCAGTAAATATTCCCAATACGCACTTATATCAAACGCTGCAATTAAAACATCGCGGGCTGCAGGACTGATGAGCGTATACGCCTTCAATGCAGATCTATAAGTGTTATTATGCAGTGGTTTCTCTCCTCCACGATTGTGGCTTGCATTCCAATTAGGCCAAGCAAAGAATGCGACCTCAACATTAGCGTTAGGCATCGTGTTGTGGCAACGTACTGCTTGGCAGATTTAAGCGATCTCGCGTGTTCAAAATGGGTCATTTGGCTTCACCGTATTTAGCCAAGATGATAATACAAAAGCAATAGAATGAAATTCGTAGTTTAGTACGGGTTTGCCGGTTATTATTCTAAGTCTGCATGAATTTGTTATAGTTTAAAACATGTATTTATGATGGAAATGGGATATTTTTACACGTATCACTTCCAAAAGGAAAAACAGTTTCATTAATCACCCTACGTAAGTTACAATTCAAGGCTAGCCTTGTTTAATCAAATTTACGAGTGTTCTATCATGACGCTCCACACTAAAGTTTTGAGCTTGAATGCATCTTGTTGAAATGCTTGCGTACGTTTTTTTAGCATGGGGTGTTTCGCAAAGGGCGCCGAATTATTGTAACTCTTTGTTATTTTCTTTTCTAAGTACTCCAAGTATGGTTTCCACTCACGTTTACTTGCCCTTCTTGTTCGCTGCGAAGACGTCAGTTCCCTGGTGACCTTTGCACGCCAGTTTACGTGAACACCAAAACGTGGCAGTGAAGAGCACGCTTGAGGGCACCAGCGGCCGCCGTGGCGCTGGGGTCGCTGCAATCGAATTTAGGTCTCGCTGAGAGCAGTTCAGTGTTGACGCCAGTTTCGAGCACACTTCCGATGATTGGTGATCCGTCAATTGGTGGACGCAAGGAGTTTCCTTAATTAACTGACGCTCCCAGAAACTCCACAGGACAAATCGACCTCGAACGAATAAATTTCTTCCCAAAAGTTGAGATGTACAACGACACGCTGAAAGATTTAGGTTCCGAAGTGGCGAAATTTTTTAGTGTACGCTCATGTGAATGTTATTTCTAAGCAAGGAATATTTGTAGATAAATGTTCAATTTTTCTGATGTATGCTGCGATTTTGAGCCGTCTGAACGATTGCGGGAGTTGTTACGAAAGTTAAGGCATCTGCATCACAATAAATACTTCTACCTTTACCGCTAACTTTGAAAACTTTCGCAGTCCAAATTTACGGTTGTGTTGGATGTGTACTCGTATTTAGAATGAGACTGTCTTAGGAACACGCTATTTTTCGGCAACTTTTTACTGCCGGCGAACCAACATAAAATTTTTAGCTGTCTAATTTTTTGCAGACATCGGTAAGTTAAATCCTAAGAAACGTTTCCTTTTTTTATGGAGAAGAACCTTTCTGAATTACTAAAGCGACACCACGTGTTTTGACTCCCACATGCGACTACCGCGGTAGTGACATTCAATTATTAACATCAAATTATTAACCTAACTCTGACAGGTCTCAAGAACGGGTCGATCATGGTACTAATCGGCCTCATTCGCTTGGTACTGGTGAACCCACGATGACATAGCGATAGAACTAGCCACATTTTCGTTTTGTCTCGTTGCCTGCGGTATCACGACTACACAAGCGTCTTTTATTCGCCAAAAATTGCTCGGCCCAAATTTGCGTAGCCCATGCTCTCAGCAATCCAAGGCTGCCTCAGCAAATACACGTACTTAAAATAATGCACAGTTGGATCGTACTCGAGCACAGGGTAGTTTACAGAGGCGAGATCGACAAACCATCTCATAAACTCTTATAACTTAAAAAGAGAAAAGCTATTTTTGCGGAGTGGAGCCATCATCTCAAAGTCAACTGAGGGTCGATAAGTGCAAGAAAACAAGCAGGAGATTCTGCCTGACCGCAATAATAAAGCTTTGCAATGATGTGCAAGTTATTGAAAAAAATTGGGTTCAGAAAACAGCAAATATTTAGCTCACGAAATCCACACGAAGACTGGTCCTGACAAAACAAATATCAGGAGAGAACGTGTGATGAAGCTGAATTGATCTCGATATTTGTGAGTCTGGTTTCAATGACTGTTGTGACTTTCATGCAGTCTGCAGTCGGCAAAACAACAGAATATCGATTGCTCGAACTTTGAACAGGCTGGTCGCCTATCGTCACAGAACCCAGACGCATGGTGTAGTAGAAACGCGTCTCTTGCTTTTCTCGCGTAGTAACAATCTCCCATGCGGAAAAAACTAAGAAAACTTCCTTGTTGTTACGCTTTTTTTTTTTAGAAACGGTAACCCTCTTAATCCAGCGCAAGGGATGCTTGGATGTATTATTTACAGCGTATTCAAGAGAAACGCCCATTTCGACCTTAAATATTAATCCCAGTTCATATTTATGATACCGATTAGCATGAAGCAGCTTAGCTCCCACACGCAGAATGGACAGATGGATGTGATGGAGTAAAAAGGTGACATAGATACGCGGACAAATAAATATTTACACCTCGAGCTTCGAGGTTCCCGCAGCTCGATCCCGCGAGACGATATACCTCAACTGAGCGTTGAGCACGTACAGGGTGTCAGTGAAAAATGTACTTACAGATTCTAAATATTGATGATATTATGTATCTGTGATACCGTACAACATTTAAATTCCGATAGATTTTTTCTAAGCATTTCAAAATCCAGCGAAATAAACGATAGCAAATTTCTATTTATAATTTTTTAAAATCAGTGGATGCATTTGTACTGGACACCCTGTAGTGGGTGAGTCAAAAACACAACGCACCCTTCTCAATTTACTGTGTTGTGATCTTGGTACCTCGTTTTTACCCGTATTCTAACTCCAGTACCCTACAATTTGAGCGCAATATCTCAGATACCGAAAATCAGAACATACCAAACCCTGAGACCAAACTCAGTAAATTTAAAAAAGGTGCACCGTTTCTGATGCACAACGAAGAGACATCCAATTTGCCTGAACAAGCGACGCCCAGGACTTAAAACATTACAAAACTTAAAGTCTTCCCAAACTCATCAGTAGCATAAGTGAAATTCTGTTAACAATATGGACATCTAATAGGGTTTAGAATTTCGAACAGTCAATGGATATTTGAAGCAATGATTTCAAGTAAAAAGCTTCAGACTGATTAATAATTAAATCATTAAAAGATGTTCCAAAAAATATACCTAGGTCGGCCCAGGAGTAACTGACCCTTGCATTGATGAGTAAACAGGATAACGAGTTATATAGTACCCTATTAAAGAATGGTATCCTGATTAAAAGGTCAGTTCATTCTGGGTTGGTTCATAATAGACTCGGCGTTATTACGATTGAAGTAATAGCGACTTTGTGCTCTAGCATTGCTTAGGCGACGCATTCCTATAGCGCAGGAGCGAAACGCAAGCTCCGTTGAGATATGTTGCGAGATGACAGCTGTCAAGACGAGAACGGCTATTATTGTACTGCATTTCTTGCAGAAAATAGCCGTTTGTATTCAGTTCGCTCTGATAATCACAGCGAGTTTGTACGCAAAGGCAGTCTCGGAACAGCGCTCACGACTAACCAAACATCTCCTAAAGACATCGATTTTATAGCAGTTCCAAACTACGGCGAAGATTTATGAACGAACTACATTTGTCTCGGTTAAATACGCTCCCCTTCTAAATTCAACTGGAAATTCAATTAGCTCACTATTTATAAGGGAAGTTAAAAGGCTGTGATCCTATATCGGAGGGAGAGCGGAGCAAACTGGTGCTGCGGCGTATCTTGGATACTCAGCGCTCTCGGATTTCTGAGATCCTCAATCATGGGGAAGGATAGGGGTATTTGTTTCAATTTTCACGCGAGTACATACACTCGTAGCTTGACAACAGGGGGCGCCTCAAAGGATCTTTCTCCGAAGGGGGCAGTGGCGTGTAATGCAAAATTATTTCACGTTCAAGACTTTACTCAGGAATAAATCAACGAAAAATAATGTTTCATGATGTACGTAGACTTTTGTCACATATTTCAATATTAAGATTAGCTGATGGGAAATATTTTTACTCAATTTGACAGGAAAATTAAAGGTTCTTTGAAATTAAACGTCGGTCAGAAGCGTTGACACGGCCGTTTTGCAGTAGCTGTAGGTAGAGTAAGTTCCATTTACTTCAAATGCGAGACTATGCAACGAGTCATACCTCTCAAAAAAAAAGAACTGCTGTTTTTTTAGACATAAAATACATGTCTCTGAATCATCGAAGCGTGAATTTAGAGCCTAGAACTTTAAGGACATTTTGTGAGACGTAGCAATATATTTAAATATATATATTACACATCAACTTTCGCTCATATACATATATATGTATAGTTCCAGTGAAATAAACAAATACAGTCTTACTTTAGAAGTACAGGGTACCAAATGAAAAATTACCCCGTCATTCCTCTGGCAGCTAAGATACATAACGAGCATCTTGGCTAAGGCACTCCTAATTTAGTATCCTAACTACGAGGGGCTGCTGGTACAGCGGGCGCCCTGCATTACGCGTCAAAACATCGGAATAACAGAGCGAAGTTGTCCGGAAAGCGTGATTGAGTGTGCAATTGATATTCATAACCACTGGATTAAACTTAATTAATATTCACGATCACCCGCTGAGCTCCGATATTTGAAATGCTTTTGTAGCAGCAGATTGCTATGCATTTTTATGACAGAATGATGAAACGTGAAAAATAATAAAGGTGGGTACATTAAACAAATTAATATCTACTATCTAATTACTGCGCATTGGAAGGATAATATGAAAATCGTAAGTTGATTTCCATTTTTAACATTGAACTAAAATATAAAGGAATATCGTCATGTAATTGGAACTCTACACCCATTGAACCAGAATTCCATATATGGTTCAATGGGTGACCATATATAAACCAGGGTGACCCAACACACAATTGTTGCATGCCTGGTCGGCTGGTTGGTACGTCTCTCTGTCCCGCTCTCAAGGAATTCGATAGGAGAAAATTCCCGGGTCCGTATTCCTAAACTAATGGCGGGACTGTCAGATAAGGCAGTCCGTATCAGAGATACTGAACATAACAATATTTCGCGTCAGAGTTACCGTAAATAAGAGGGCATCTTAAGAATTTAAGATCATTTTTTTCGCCATTTTTGGCTGGCTGGATCTACTAGTATACAAAATAGGCATTAACAAACGAGGATAGATACATCATAAACTCTGGGCTTTCCCAAACTGATCATGAATACAAGCATAATTTCACTATACATTTACTAGACTACTAACGAAGTTTAGATTCCAAACACTCGTTAGATACAGTACTTGAGTAAATGTTTTCGAAAGGGAAATTTGAGAATGAACATTAAATCATAAAAAGTATTTTAAAATTTAGTTTGTTTGTAAATTAAGTGTTGGCATGACGGAAATATTAGAAACTATGTGCATATGCATTGTTTATGCGAGACTCAGATGATTGGTGTAGGATATTCAATAGGTTTATTCGTCAACATTTTCACGTTGAAGAGCAGTCACATTTACGGAGCAGCGCATATATGATCGTTAGGGACACTGAAACCTTGCCAGATTTTATGGGAAAAAAACATGTAAGAGCAAAAAAAAAAACGTCATGTGAAATTCAATCTGTTAAACTGCATACGATGCATGAAATAAGAAAATAAGACTCATTAACACGTTGACTCCGATTCTCCACACAGGTAAAATTACATGACGACAAATATCTCTACTGTGAATTTAAAAATGAAAGATTTTGGTTTCACAAATTTGGTTACTCTATTAATTTTCTTTCTAATCACGACTAGCTTATTCGATTGATGACCACAAATTTGAAGAAAACTCGAAAATGTGTATTTATACATGATAGTGCCTTGGTTACAATAGGTTAGGTTAGACGATCGCGTGTACCATATATGACCCACTTCGGAGTCAACGTGTTAAAAAAGTTACCGTCTTAAAAGCCTTTCGGGGCATAGAATGGGCAGTAGAGCAAGTCTGTAGGTTTGTCTGTCGTATACTAAGGAGATACGTTAAAGCCTATAGATAGGCCTTACGAAATGCCGCCTTTTGTGCCCATTGTACTTCCAATTCCTGGAACATCGTCTTCACTGTTACTTCTGCGCCTTTCCTCCTTCATTCTTAACTTACTATTCCTATGCGTAGGGTGACCCTGTTAGGGCTGGCACACTGTGCATAGTTACCATATTTTCTACAGTCCATACTAAATGGTTCCTGTGACGTAGTCTGAGTCACTAAAGCTCTGCAATCTGTACTACCGCTACACGTTACCTACCATCGTAAAAATAAATTTCAGAAAAAGATTATGTCTATCAGTAAGGAGAGTGAATTTTGCCATTTCTAAATATCAAACGCAATATGGTTGGTTGAGAAATGTTTTCTTCATAGAGTAAATTAGCTTAAATTTTCCACACATATGCCTACTCTACGCCACGTTTTACTCAAAATATTTCAATGGTAAACATTTTCATACAGGGGCAGTGTTTTTCAAAGAAACACAATCCGGACTGACATCTCTACCCCACTGTCTGTAACGGCAGGTTCGTTACAGCGTCTTCACTTCGATTCTTTAGCTGTCCATGCACAAAAGGCTCTGAATATAATTGGATACATCTGCACCACTTCGAGGAAGGTTTACAAAAAAGGGCGTGTGAATTAACTTTGTGACTGAGCAAACCCGTAAAAAGTACATCACTGTTGACCAAGCTCCAGCAGACATTGCACGTTCAAATACAGCTTGATGGAAAACAAGCCCTCGACGTCTTAGGTTTTTTGAGTCTTACTCGTTATACGTCGAGAATCCAGGTTTATAACAAGGCCGGTGTACAGCGTGACAGACGTGCCGTGGCTTGCAGCAAGAAGCCGCTTACACAGGCTACCTCATTAGATTTCTTTTAATTACTTCAGCCAGGGCACCAGGGAGTAAATCTTCTTAGCGATGAAGTAATGTCATAAGCCGAGCGTCGACAGAGACCTAACTAATTTATGCTCGGCAATATGGGCGAGCCATTTTTCTTGGGCAATCGCGGCCAATTTAGGGAGGTATTGTGATAAGAAGAGCCAGGTTCACTCATTATTATTTTATACACCGACAGCAAATCCTAAACCGGAAATTGCGTAGAACGACATGGCATAAAGCCTCCGCCATCTTTTGCCTCTCAATTTTTGACGTCGTCTCGAAGGCCTCCGCTTAATTTCGCCCGCAAGAAATACTGGGAAGTCGAGCAGATACGCAGTGAAGATCGAGCTCCGTGCCCTCAGCTGCCGTACAGGGTGACCCGCACCAACAGTCAACTTGTTGATCGGAGTCTGTTGCTGAGAGAGGAGCAGCTTTGGGTTGAGTGCGTGCAAAATAATGAGAAAAACCTCCGTCTTCTTTGGGTGTGTGTGTGGATTTGAGTATGCGTGCGTGGGTGTGTCTATTTTATAGAGGCAGCCTGTGCGAACAAACTATCCGAAATCAGCTCAAACTAGGTGTAATTACTCCAACACATAAAGGTGAGGAGAATCAAAGAATTACAGCCTAGTAGCCTCCATCCCTTAGGTCATGAGAGTTTTTGAGGAAGTAATTGTGAAGAAAATAGAGCGGTATTTCTAAAATTCTCGTCTCTTTAACTAGCATAGCATGGTTTTAGAAAAGGAGGTCACGTCTTTCTCAGCAAATCGAACACCAAAGGATGATAACCCGAGCACTAGGGAACGGGAACGTTGTGTATGTTGTATAAGTAAACTTCGCAAAAGCCTTCGACAAGGTGGACCACAGAATTTTACTCAAGAAGTTGTGAGAACAAAATATCGGTGGAGAGCTCCTGAAGTGGATCCACTGTTTCCTAACAAAGCGCAGACAGGTGGTTGCCGTAGACGAGCACCTCTCGTTGAAATCTCTATTCGCCAGTGGAGTGCCGCAGGAATCAGTGTTGGGGCTAGTACTGTTCCTTGCACATATCTCAGACATAGATGCCCCTTTGCAGCATTCCCACACATTTTCTTTTGCTGACGACACGAGATTGCCCGCGGAAGTGAACAATGTCGAGAACTGCGTTGAGCTATTAGAAGACATTGGCTAAATTTACCTATAGGTGCGTTGAAACAACATAAAATTTAAAGACGGCAAATTAGAACTGGTGAGATACGGAAAGCCCCCCGACGACAGGTTCTTTTAGACTACGGCAGGGGGCATGACGATAAAGAAAAAGCTCCCGTACAGACTTGGGTGTTATCGTTGGGGACAATGGACGATTCCATGTACATTTCGACATTACAGTCAAAGAGTGCCAGCGACAAATTGGTCATATCTTGGGAGTCCTCAAGACACGAGAATGGAAACCGATGCTCGCGTTGTTCAGGGCGCAGATCTTACCTCTGGCCGAGTACTGTTGTCAAATGTGGAACTATCAGAGGAAACTATCGTGAAGCTGGGAAGTATACAGTGAAGTTTCATTGCAAAGATTTGCAAGGTCAAGCATCTGCACTACTGAAAACACCTTAAATGTGGGGGCGTGTGCGTGGGGGCGTGCGCGTGGAGGCGTGTGCGTGGAGGCNTGCGCGTGGAGGCGTGCGCGTGGAGGCGTGCGCGTGGAGGCGTACGTGTGAAGGCATGCGTTTGGAGGCGTGCGTGTGGAGGCGTGTGGGTGTTGGTGTGCGTGTGAGTGGGTACGCGTGAGGTAGCCTGTGAATGTGTTGTCACTTGAGCTAATTTTAATGGGAATCTTAACAGCTTTTTCGATCGAAAGCTGATGAGTAAAAATAAATGAGTAGTTTATGGCCAGGCAGGACGCACGGCTAGGCGGAAACGTCCGAGGCAGACTGGACGTGTCTTGGACGGTTTTTAAAATACTTAAAACATGAACACTATTTTCGAATAAGCTGCCAAGGAAATACCATGCTCAACCCTAACATGCTGGAGTTTGTTTTTTGCTGAAAATTAATTTTTTTGTGGTTTTGTGCATGTGCGTGTGAACGAACGTTAGAGTAAAAAGTGAACGAGTGAAGTGTAGCAGGGGCCTTACGCGCACCAATCGTGACCAGGTGTTAAAAAGGTAGTTTTCTCCCTTAAATATATAAATAATCATTCAAATGGCAAAACCAAACTTGGCAAAAATCTTTAGAAAAGCGAACGAAAGTGCCTTGAAAAAATGAAGTGTAGTAGCTCTACAGAAGTTTTTTCTTAAAATTAGAGTAAAAATCAGGGTAAGGACTGAGCTAATCAGGAGCCCGCGTGAAATGGTCCCTGTAAAAATAGCGGCCACACATCATGTCAGAAGTTAACATGACTAACTCGCAGCAAAGTATGGAATTTACCGCAGCGGCCGCCAAAGTTTGCGCTCCTTGTACGGCATTATTGTGGCCGCAGGAGGATAAAGTCGAGTGCCGCTGGCCCGCGCTGCCAAAATTAGCAGCACTAAACTTTTATTCTATGAGGAGACGGAGCCGGGCAGGCGTTCAGTCGTCGCTCCCGTCGACATCGGCCGATAAAAAACTTTCGCTCTGCGAGGATGGGGTTACCGTGAACGCGAGATCGAATTTCCTGTGAAAACGATCTTGTAACCTGATGACGCCGACGCACATGGGATGTGAAATGCAACTTTCAGCGCATGCAACGGAATACCAAAAATGCCCCGTTGTTGTTGCGGTTTTTAATAGCCTAAACAAGGCAGGTTTTTGAGCGTTGAGTAAAAATTATGATGATAAATTATTAAAGGGTCGAAATACCAACTTGGAACTTTTTCCCCGTTTTAAGTTACCTGATAAAACTGAGACTAAGTTTCGAGATCGATCTCGGCTGGAGGTAGCACGGCTGCTCAGTGAACAACAGTTTCAGCCAGTGAGCTGCACGTTGCCGCAGCTACATTAAACAGCAGCAGCTGTCAGAGGAGTGTGTAACAGCACTAGACAGCAGCAACAGCAGCAGCAGCAGCTGTGAGAGGAGTGTGTAACAGCACTAGACAGCAGCAACAGCAGCAGCAGCCTTCAGAAACAGGGCTGCAGACAATACAAGTATGAGGCTCAATTCCTCAATAAGGCTTCCAAAAAAGGATGGTACAAGTGCCTCAGTTATTGGCCTCCAAAGAGCCGCGCCGCCCCGACCCAAGACAAGACGACGATCCAAGCCCGCTGCTCGTCATGAAAGCTGGAGCTCGACGTCTGTGCTAGGGCGAGACCACGCCAAGTTTCACTCAGGGCCGCTGTAGTCCACACGGGTGTCAAGTATAAAGCCCCGGTAACACTGCTACGCGTGCACTGAGAAATTATTCAGGCTCAAGTATAAAGCACCGGTAACACTGCTACGCGTGCACTGAGAAATTATTCAGGCGCAAGTATAAAGCACCGGTAACACTGCTACGCGTGCCCTGAGAAATTATTCAGGCGCAAGTATAAAGCACCGGTAACACTGCTATGTGTGCACTGAGAAATTATTCAGGCTTCTGAGAAAAGTAATGAATGCTGACTAGTAGTAGTAATAGTTGTAGTACTACTGCATAAAAGTCGCTAGAGAGGTTATGAATGCTGATAGCAGCTTGAAGCCGTGTAATTACGAGTAATTATTAAGAAAAAACTTCATTTATAGGAATGGGAAGTTTAAATGTTCTACAACAATGGATATCAAAAGTATGATTTGTGAGAAATAATCTGAAGTGAAAATATAGTTGCCGCTACCTGAAGAGCTCCCCAGAACATAAAAAACATGAGGCAAGAGAACACAGATGTAGAGGGTCATAAGTGAAAATTCTCAATTTCTTATAAGTGTAGAATTTGAGTCAAATTCATATCGGAAATCGCGATACTAATACATCAGTTTAAACATTGCTCTGCAATAGAATGGATTCGGTTTCCATTCCTGACTACTAGAGATAGTCAAGTTACGACCAGGAATTATCCATTCCTGACTCCGACAGATAGTTAAGTTACGACCTGGAATTCGGTTTCCATTCCTGACTAGTAGTGATAGTCAAGTTACGACCCGGAATCCAATCGGGCTCACTTCTTCTCGAACATTACTGAAGCGATTCGGAAAACTCATGAAATTACGACAAACAAGAAAAAATCTTCACTACTGAGACAGACTTAAAGAAAAATTAGCCATTATCTTGGTATAGTCAGAAATTTTGTTGCAAGGAGGAGCTTTGATTGGAGGAAACAAATTCTTATTAAATACACGTAATGAATCCTGAAACTATAATTGCGAAACGTCAAATTTTCGGGTGGTCGAGTGCACACCAAGTAAAAATACGCATTCGGTATAGCGTAAGACAGTTTTGTTATCGCTTAATATCAGCAAAGAACACTCACTCTTTAGGTATACAACCTTCAGAGCCCTCTTTAAAAATCCACTTTCCCAAACAGAACTTCCAGAAACAAGGTTCGCTTACTCCAGGACGATCGCAAAAATTTAGACCGCAGTCAGGCCTTGGTTTTCGTACGCAGTGGTGTTCGCGTGGTTGAGTTTTTGAGGTTTCCATCTAAATTTTATCACGGCTACCGTATATTCGCCCCATCTCTTGCTCTCCGTTCTGCTCTACCGATCGTCCAGCACATACGGTTTTGTTACGCTTTTTCGCAGGGATTCATCGCGGTAGCCTGTGTTCTTCTGCTTTTTGAGTCGATTTTAAAGCTCGTGTGCAGGCAACGGGAACTGAGATCGGTACGGCAACTGCCCCAAACATCGATGTTTGCGAAAGACTGCGAGAAAAATTGTGGCGCAGCTGGAACACTTGGGAGTGAATTAAGGGCACTCGCTTTCTGAACCCGAGACCACATATCAAAGATAATGCCCAGGTCCTGACAGAAGGCTTCACAGCTCCAAAGATTGAGGAACTCGTGAGAGAAACCTTCCATTAGTGATGGATCGGTCCCTTCATATCTCACACACGCGGTCACGTGGAGGTCGTCGTGTCGTAAATGACAACCTTGTACTCGGGCTTGAAAATAAAATAAAAATAATCGATTTATGTACGATAAGATTTTACTGTAGTGCATTATTGGGATTACAACTAGTTCAAAAGAGAGTAATTCGCTCCTATTATACTAGGATTAAACTATTTAGATGAATTTTACGACATTGACGAGGTAATATGTTATACAAATACTTATAAATATATCAGCTTTAAAAGCATTAGAGGCGCTGTGTTGTCAAGTACTCGTAACACAAAAATAAAAATAGACATCAACATGAATGAAGAAATAAGACTAAGTCAATGGAAATGAAAGTGGTTACAATTTGATAACATATATTGAAAAAGTCCTTGCATTCTGATTCAAAACTACTAATTTCTGAGGGTTACTAGTTACTAAATAGTATAAAATTTAAATTACCTTTTAAAAGAATTTCATACAGGAGAATGATTCTGGTTTTACAGCAGATGTCCTAACTAGGTTCTCAAGCCTTTAAGGCTCGGGCAAAGATTGCGTTCTGTGGCTAAATAGGCGAAGTATGACACACATATTGACAAATGAACAAAAAACGGTCATGCATGCTAATTTTCAAAAAGTGGTCCCTGGACATCTAAGTTTAAATATTTCTACGGCCCTATGCTTGCTTATAAAAGTACTGCGATACTTTCCCTCGGTAGTGCGCTCAACGTACCAACGGACCTCGGTGGCTTAAGTATTTCGTACGTCAACACCATGTCTATAATGCCTTTTTTATGTGAACAACCTCTTCCTCCCCCGCCGATCCTCGGTAACGTCAGGTTGAATGTCTTCGCATCACTTGTCGTAGACGCAGGAATGCCTTGGTGGCATCAAAACGGAAACGTTTGAAATCCTCGCTAGGAAACAGGAACGCTTTTTCAAGAACACTTATCAGAGGCTTCAAAACGTCGCGACGATCAGCCAGCCGATCTCGTCAGCCAACTATCATTTGGAAGCGCTCAATAAAATTTGGTAGGCTGATGTACTGAAGAAAAAATTGCACGAAGAATGGGAGCAAGCTGTGGCACAACGATCGAAAAAATTACAATTGAGGTTCAGAGTTTTGAAGTGTGGCTACGACAGGAGAATAGAATCGAAGGTTCATAAATTCGATTTCACACGTGGAGCTTAAACGATATTACGAGAAAAATTTCCGAGCAGGGAAGTCGTTCTTCGATATTTTCCACAAGAATATTTGTGAGAAGACCGGCTAATGTAAGGGAATTTTCAGGTAATAGTTTCCGCGAGTTTAAATTCTGAAATTTGAAGAGTGTTTTGCGATCAATTTTTGCGCTGGATAATAACGTATAGCCAAAAATGTCTTCGTAAAGCACATTTGGCAGAAACTCTCCTCATTTTAATCTACTGGCCTCTATCGTTTAGTATCCTCCATTCAACAACTAAAATGAATACGAAAAGAAAAACTACTTCGACAATGATTCATTTTACTTCAGGAGTTATTCATGCTAGGTAGTCCGGGATATTTTTAGGAATGTAACATCCCTTCCCCTAGGGGATGATGACCTCGTGTTGGCCTATCTTTTTCTCTTCAGCTTTCTCAACTCAGGTGCAGCTAGTTGCCAACAGGAGTAAATAGCAGACGCATTAGTCTCCTAAAAATTATAAATTTCAAAGACTTTATTTATACGGATGAAACTGTGGTGCTTGAATACGAGAATATGAGTCTAGTTAAACTGTAATTACCGTCGAAACGAACCGAGTCAAACTTCTAATTTAGGAACTGAAATTTACGGTAATGAAACGCGGGCGGATCTGGGGAGTGCTTATTTCAAGTTTAGGGTAACGGGTGCGCTTCCGAGGGTAATTTGCCTCGGGGGAGATGATGGTAGTTTCTGGGCCGTGTTTTGTCTTCTGGTGGAGCGGGTTTCCACTTCTGGTGGAGCGGGCTTCCACTTCTGGTGGAGCGGGCTTCCACTTCTGGTGGAGCGGGTTTCCACTTCTAGTGAAGAATATTTTCCATTCCTAGTACTACAACGTATCAGGACTTCAGCAAACTAGGATAATATCTTGAAGATTAGCTTATGTTTTAATGACCTCGTTCAAGACGAAAGTTGATTCCGAGAATCATAAATATTCAAAGTCGTCTTGCCAGTGTTCCAATCAATCTCTTTTTATGAGCAACCTTATTCTATTCGTGCAATACAAAGCTGGATTACAATTGACCTAGATTACGAAAATTTGTGCCGTTTTAAAGCTGAGAGAATGATTCCTAGCGTGGGTAGCATAATTTTTTCAGTCCTATTTCGTAATATTTGAACGTCGTCTTGGCTCTATACTCCAATAGAAGGTGATATCTAGCTTAAAATTTCAGCGACATTTTGTTTTTCCCGTTTTACTTAAAAAAATCAGCGTTTTGTTTGCCAAGTGCAGCTGAGGTATGAGAGATGAGGTGAGTCGTCTAAGCTCGACCCATTGAAAATTAACAACTGAAGTTTGCTTTGTGCAGCGCAGGCGTGATTATTTTATACTAGAAGGATATAGAAGGATATTTTATGCTAGAAAGATATAGAAGGATATTTTATGCTAGAAGGATATAGAAGGATATTTTATACTTGAAAGATATAGTAGGATATTTTATGCTAGAAGGATATAAAAGGACATTTTACGCTAGAAGGATATAAAAGGACATTTTATGCTAGAAGGATATAAAAGGACATTTTATGCTAGAAGGATATAAAAGGACATTTTATGCTAGAAGGATATAAAAGGACATTTTATGCTAGAAGGATATAAAAGGACATTTTATGCTAGAAGGATATAAGAGGATATTTTATGCTAGAAGGGTTTAGTAGAATATTTTATGCTAGAAGGATATAGAGCATCCTCGGAGACTGACCTTCCTAAGTCACGTTTGAAAGCTATCTTACGAGTATGTAATATCAAAAAAGGCTTTCACAAAAAATCAATGATTTTTGAGTATGCTATTTATTGCTTGTTTTGCGTGCTTCAAAAACATATTCCCTGCGACACTCAGCACACAACACAGACCTATTGAAGTAATGCGATCAGACATGGGATATGATGCATGATATTATCAGGAAACTGAAATAATGTCTGTCAATCACAACGGTTTTTTTTTCCGAACAATAAGTTCCACAATGCTGACAGCATTCCTTATGAAGAATGCGTAAAACTGATTAAAGATATTCATGGAACACTGCCAGACTTGGTTGCAATATCGGTTTTTAGCCATGCACACGAAAGGAACAGCGCAGTACAACAAGGTTACCTCAAACATCGCATGTTAACTTTGAAACATAGCCCTTTAGTCGTAACGCACTGCCCAAAAACACCTCCATAAAACTTTTTTAACGGTTCGGCTCTTTCTGCTTGCGTAATTGCGAGAACGTGTTGCAGGGACATCACTCATGGCGCCTAATCACCATGTTGGCGTCGTGAGAATTTCTTCTGTCAAAATAATGACACCAAAATGGCCTATAAGGCACATCAAAGAAAGCCGTTGCTCAAACCCACCGCTCCCCTTAGCAGAACAATTTAAACTTTGAACGACATCTTCCTCGGGGTTTCTTTGATAAAATTTACCTCAGAACATAGAGAAAGACAGAGGCGGATCTGGCTCTCCAGGCCTATCAATATTGTAGGCGTCTATCGCAAGCGCCGGCGCTCCAAGCCACTGAGATAGAATTGAAAAAGGGAACATCAAAGGGGCACACACACACACACGCACGCCATCCATCCTAACTTGCGAGGGTCGTATTAGCCTTGCAGCTCCAGAATATTTTGTCTTGCCTTCTTCACTCACAAATAACCCTTATGCATAAATTTGGCATGGCCTCAAAGGGAAATTTATGGTAAGGTCGCAAATAAATCGTGGAAGTTGGATTATGAAGTCCCTGCTTCGACGACGCATCTGGGACTGCGCTAACCGTCGCAGCGAATGCGGTGCGAGATGCGTAACCAAGGATCCGAAACTGATTTAAAGAAAATATAAGTAGGAATTCCGGATGTATTCTATGAGGCTGGTATGAGCTTCAATGGGTCTTAGCGAGGCACACATCAACCATAAAAAGAAACACGGCATGAATCACGAGCTTCCCAAGTTTCTCTTCCAAGGTTAGTTACGCAGGCAGTCTGGCTATGTGTGGTTCCCGATGTCGAATAAAGAATGATAAAAATCTTGAAAACAGAGCACGAAGTTAAGTAAATAGCACGGCGCCTCTCTAGAATGAAGACAAATACAGTCGTGGTTGAGGAGAAATCTTAGATGTCTTATTGAAACTGGTCCCTTTAATATGGATCGCACTCACTAGAATCGAAAACGAGCAACGGCAGCTGCGGCCTGACGGTAGAAATGTGGAGAAGACATTAAAGCAAGGCTCGCCTAACCTTGGTTGTATCGAGGCATTCCCGCGGTGAAATGGGAAAGCAATGGACTTCAAAACCCGTATTATTGATTATTGTGAGATGAATCCATTTCGACTTGCTGAAGAAACAGCTTCCCTTACTTTCGATTTAAACGCTCCCAGAAGGGTCAGAATTTCCGTTATCTTCCCCCGAGTTGTTCGTTTGCTACACTTACGAAATTGAAAATATAAATAATTTATTAATTTAACTGGTATAATGCGTATAATTGATCCTATTAAGCAGAGTAAATATTTTATTTTCTAAGGAGTTTTGGAACTGTAAAGGGGAATTTCATAAGGCATATTAACTGCTGCATAAACAAGTTATCATCCAAATTAAACATTTTTCTTCTTCAGTTATTTTTCTTAAATCTCATTTTCTAAGAAAGCACCAACAATCAGAAAAAAATTGGTTATCAAGCTCAACAGCCTGATATATATTGAACACAGTCTCGCCCTTTAGGAAAACCCAATAATGACCCTTTTACCTCATTCGTTGCGAACGTTAAACAGCGATCGAACACGAATCCTAACACGTCCAAAATTGCGCAGACACAAAGCGAATACCTTTAACACGTTGACTCAGATTCTCCTCACAGGTAAAATTACATGCCGACAAAAATCTCTATTGTGAATTTAAAAATGAAGGATTTTGGTTTCACAAATTTGGTTACTCAATTAATTCTCTTTCTAACCAGAACTAGCTAATTCGATTGATGAACGCAAATATGAAGAAAACTCGAAAATTTGTACATATGCATAATAGTGCTTTGGTTACATTAGGTTAGGTTAGATGATCGCGTGTACAATATATGACTCATTTCGGAGTCAACGAGTTAATTGAATAACAAAAAATTGTGCGCTAACCAAGATTCCAGAAATTGTGCGCTAACCAAGCTTCTTTCGTGCACCTAGCCGACCCTCTGCACCCGCAGTTAAAGTCACGCAGTAAACTAGCTTCACATTGTGTGGTGTCGGCGTATTCCAATGATCGCTTCAACGAAAAAAGAACTAGAACGGATAATGAATGTTTTACGCGTCACGTTCGTTACCAGATGTTGACGAGAAGATTTTAGCCCTTGAACTAAAACAATGCTGAAGAAATGGAAAATTATTTCAGTTCACCTGTGACTTGAGAATCTCATAGGGACGTAAAAGGAAAAGTTATGCTTGGTCCTCACCTTCGTGTAGCTGCCGTGTTACAGAGTGAGATCAGCCCCCAAATGTGGTTAGTCACATGGCCACATTAACAACACATTGAACGAGTCTTCTACAGCCACATGCAGGGCCGCGGTGACGAGCCCGTGACTATCGACAGCGACGGATGAAATCACATGTCGGTGTGATGTACGGTGCTGCGGAAGCATGGCAACTATCGCGTCAGTTATCCAAGAATTGGATCAGAATGATAAAATGTACCACTCTTTGATGGGACAAGATTTAACTTCATCCAGGCGGATAAGTCCATTTTTTGAGCAGGACTATGGAGAACACAACCCCATGTTTTAAAAAATACAGTTTCTAAGTCGACTGACTTCCAGGACCAGTTTCCAGCGTCCGGACTTTGTGCCTACAGCCCCGGCTTGCAAAACAGTCTGCAGAAGAAGCAGCGTGAGCATCTTACGGAATGGAAAAAGCGAAGAGGATATAATAAATACGGAAACCAAGATGCCTGAGGCACACGTGTTCTGCCACTGCAGGGAGGTGACGAGGCCTCGTCAGGGCGGAACGGCTGCAGCTGATGCGAATTGGAACGCTTTAAGAGGCTTCAGCTCCCATGATCCGATCCGAGAATCGATGTGACCTGACTTCCCTCACAAATCTGGGCTCGTTTTAGCCCAATTTCAACACAAGAGCGCCCGTTTTTCCATTCGTGCAGGAGGCAAGTGAGGAAACCACGTACGCGAGTGGCTCGATAGAATGGCACATCATCGCGACGGTCGGAACAGGGCAGAGTGCGTGAGGTGTATGAGGTGCGGTATGTGAGGTGTGTGAGGTGCAGTGTGTGTAGTGTGTGAGGTGCAGTGCGTGTGGTGTGTGAGGTGCA
>VOMN01004999.1:0-13502 GCA_014899125.1 Orchestia grillus | reverse complement strand
CGGCCGCTACATTTCAAAGTAGCGCTGCCCAGCTCTGGCAATAATATGGATAAGATCCAAAGCTTTCAGTTCTATCCTAAAGTGCACTATCACAAATTCTAATGCTTTGAAATTTCTACGACGTTCTCTTAACGAAGCACATATCTCAGCTACCTTATTCCTGAATACGAGATTCAAGGGTAAAAGCAGACCACAAATATCAAGGTTCTTGGTTTAAATTTCCTTAAAATCCATTCATAATGAAGAACTCGAAGATATTTGAGTTGATTTACAAATTCTGAAAAAATTCAATCGGTTGAGCTTGGGGGCCTCGAGCAGTTCTAGTTTGGCCGCATCACTACAGAATACTAGAGTATTACCTAGAATAAGTTGAAAGAAAGAAATTTCAATAAAAACAACGAAACCAAGCAGCTCACCAGTAGATTTAACAAGTTTGCACCAGCAGAACTAAACAACAACCACTCTACGAAGACAAATCCAATGAGAAATCATACAACGAAGAAGAAGCAGAGACGAACTGGATGAAGCTGGAGGAATACCGCTTGGATAAGCTAATCTTAATTTGAGTCCCTAATTTTAAGGGTTTTATTTCTCTGCGTTGCAATATTCCACCTGTATGCTTATTACAAATTTCGTACCAACCATCTGTTTTTATGTCTCCTTTGGCCGGGATAGTTAGCAAAAAATACTATTTTAGGAATTAGGAGGAAATTTACATAGATATAATCTCCGGAAAAGGACGGACATTATAGTAAATGATTCAAATACTTGAAAAAGGGATTGCCCTTAGTATCTCCCATGCAGACTTTACAATCTACAGCTAAAATATTGTGATATTTTAGACAAGTAAGCGTTGCTCTGGATTACGTAATGACCATTTAAAAGGTCAACGGCTTATTGACCAATTTAGAAATCAAAGCTCTACTGACCAATTGCAATATCGTAGAAATTGGAAATTCAATTGTGTGGATTAAAATCCTTTATTACAAGAAACTAATATAATCCGAGGAAGGTTCAAGAGGTCCAAAACTTCATACGCCCTCTTGAATCATAGTAACTGTGGCCAAAAAAAATGAAAGTGAAGAGAAAAAATGCGTGTCAAGAAGTAGGAACGAGCGGTGTGACATCAGGGTGCCAGTGCGTCACGCAGGGAAACTACGGGACAAGATCTCGTATGTGTTAACATTCTGCTCCAGCAAACTGCCTGCCAAGTCAAGGTTGCTCAGTCGTTCTCATAAGAACATGCCCAGTCTAAATGAAAATAATGTTATACATGCTAAATACATATCCAAGTAACACTTGAATAATACCAAACTGAAATTCTAAATTTATCTGATATATTGTCATGAGCATGCATACTAGCACCTTTTATTAAGATTCAAAAGCAATAGACGGCTCAAAATATCTATTTTTATCTATTAGATATACGGCCTTTACACGGAAATTACCGTTTAATGTAGAGATTGGAATTATCATGCAAGGCTTTGTTGAATGGGCTGAACATTTGATCAAATGCAACGAAATTTCGGCAACTATTTTATGTTCCTAAATAATATCAAAATGATGATCTATCAAGTGAATGATGCTGCGGCACGGTATGGGCAAATTTTATTTTAGTTCAAATACTTTCAAAACTGTATTTAGTTAAATGACGTGTAAAAGTTAATGCAAATATTGTTTTGGAGCAGCGGCCATTTTTTTGTTCCCATCGTTACGTTCATACTGCTTGAAAACACTTTTTAAAATTTATTTTGTGTACTTTTCAATGTAATGTTGAGTGAATTAAACATTGGTCAAGTCAGAGCAGAAATAATAATATAAGGCTAATTTTTGCAGTAGGATACACTAGGGCCCTCCACACGGAAATTTTAGGAGCAATGGGCATTTTTCTTTGCTTCACGAAACGGAAATTAACAAAAGGGTAATCAAATTAATAATTGTGTTAGATCAAATTAGGTAAGGTTGGTTAAGTTAGATAAAGATAGGTTATGTTTGGTTTGGTCGTTTTATAAATTAATGTAATAGCACAATCGCAACTAATTAAACTTACTATAAATCATAATTATCTCTTTTTGTGATAATTTCGGCGGGTTTCATGTTCAGATTCGTAATGAATGGATCGAAACATGCTAACAAAATGACATGAAATACGTTTCTGGGCTGGCTAGGTCCTAATTCAAAAGTTAACTAAGTATACATAATAACATAATATAAGCCAAATCAATCACTGGAATTATTTCATTGTTAACAGCTAAATTAGAGCGCTGATGACAAAGTTGTTCACCGTATCGATACTTGAGCTGACTGTTGAATTGATTTCATAGTTACTAGTTTTGAAAATTCGGAAGGTCAAGCACGAATTTTATTCATGCGTAAACCAACTAAATTCTTCCTCGTATTCTTTATTAAATTTTCTCGTACTTTCATAATTTTGTTTTTCCTTTCCCTATTTTCAGTAACGTGTGCCATACGTGGTACACACGATCATATAACGTAACGTAAAGTAACCAAAGCACTAACACATATCAACACAACTTTTTAAATTTTATGAAATTCTTGTTCATTACTCGAATAGGCTAGTTTAGATTAGAAGGAAAATTAATAGGATAGTGAAATTTATGAAAACAAAATCGTTCATTTTTAAAGTCATAGCAAAGATATTTGTTGACGTGAAATTTTTCCTGCACAGCGAATTACGGTCAAAGTGTCAAGGAGTCAAAATCAATTGTCATTGTCGAAAACATAAGTTGGCTAGGTTAGCCGTTGAGCCCTCTTTTGCCATTTTTACCATTTTATAAGTATTCCTTTAGGTAGATCAATTGAACGTATTGAAATACATTCAGATAAAAAATTCAGTTATTTTCTCTATTATATGGTGATCAATAAAACATGGAGGAAGTTGTGTCTCTCTGATTATAGTTATAAATTTGCCAATGTCAATATAATTTAAAAAAAAATTCTATTCCAAAAATATTTGGTTCAATTGTTTCCAGTCAGAGTTCAAAAGAAAAAGAAGTTAAAGTTAGATTCTTATACTTCACCAAGTATTCTTTTTGACTCAGAATGGATAAGGTTAGGTAACATATAACCTTTCTACAAAGAGTTTTTAGTCCTGAAGACACTTTTATAAAATTCATTACCTAGTCAATTAAAAAGCTTTTCCGGAGGTATTCCGACGATAAGATTTGGCGTCATTTAATTTATAGCAAAATATAGAGACTAGAGCGGACCGTACGCTGACACAAATTTGACGGTGTTCGTATGTACAATCAGCTCCTGCAGATGGCTCTCATTTCAAATTCAGGTGCGAGTACTGGGCATCTCGTCGCTGAGCAGGTGCGAGTACTGGGCATCTCGTCGCTGAGCAGGTGCGAATCAATGTCTTTTTCAGGAGGAGATGCGTCTGGCAGACGGATGTAATAACAGTTGGGTTGAATTGCAACTATCTTTTAGGGCTTTATTGCTACTATATTTTGGGGTTATTTAAAACCCAACCACTAACAAGCATTCACACCTTGTAAGAAAGCTGTGCTCAGCAATACACACAGCTTTTCCAGAGCCAGAGCAGTTGCTGGAAGAGGTACCGTTGCCCTGTAATTTAGTTTCTGTGCAAAATTCCAACTGATATCCATCCTATAATACATTTAATATACGCAGTAATCTTTCTACGGTCTATTTATACGTCAGAATTTGGATGTCTATCAATTAAGTAACGGAGACATTTTGATTTTCTTTTGGAGCGAATGAACTTCGAATTCTTAAAAACTGCACAAACTTGCATTTTCAATAAGTTATTTCGAAGTAGTCCATGAGAGCAGTAATATGAATTTACACTGCAAATGTACTGCTTACACTTTAAAATCGATTTTACCAAGAATTAGACTACGCATAACTTATTGGGTTTTATTAAAATCAAACAGTATCCAGAAATATATCCTATGCAGTTAAATCGTTCCGCAATACAGGATTAAACGAAGTATATAAATTTCGAATATCTCTCAGCCGACAGACAAACGTGTGCACGGTTTCAGGCAAGCAAGCAAGCAAACAAGCAAGACGACCAGAGTTTTAGTATTGTACTAGATAGATAGATAGATAGATAGATAGATTTTATCCTTTATCAAGATAAAGATTGATGTTACACGTTTAAATTTCATGTTTACCCTCAACGTGAACTAAATAGATTGGATCTTAATACATTAACTCATATGATTTGCGAGAAAATTTTATTTCATCAAAATTAAAAATTCAAGTGCCCAAAATAACGTAGAAATACTTTTTAAATAGGGATATTTTTTAGTATTAAATGAACGAGGGTGAGTAAGATCATAATGGTTTTGCGCCACTTAAAGCAAAGTGCAGGTAAATGAAAAGAACCAAACTGTCATGGCAGCTGATGAGTTGACTACTACGTGCGTAGCAAGTCATTAAATGTTGAGAATCTACTTCTGTCTTCATGGCTTCATTATATCTGAAAGTAATGCCGGAATTCAGGTAAACGAAAAGTAACAACGACTGAGCACGAAGTTACATAACTTTATGTTAAACACATCTCTAACTGTTTCCCGTGCGAATGATTTACTGAAACTAGAAGATGTTGAATGATCAGAAGGAGATGAAAATCATTTTGAAAGTCTTTTCTCTACAATGTCAAGAACATTTCGGCAGCCCTCTTGGGCTTTCTTGAGAAATCCGTCGGCATCGGTTTTGAATGCCTGGCGTTTGTTCGTGTCAGTGACGTTGTCGAGGTTGATGGAAACATTGTAGTAGGCTCCCCACGATCCTGTCTCCAGACAGCGCGCAGCCACCTGATTCAAGGAGGAATATGGAATGGAATTTATTTTGAAGTTAAATATGAAGCAGAATTGAAAACGCACCCGAAATTATAAAAAAATTAATTCGGTGTGTCATAAAATGGGGCATGAAGTGGATGAGCAGTATGGCAAATCATTGCAATTACATTTAATTATGACATATATACTTTAAAAATTTTCATGCCAGTAAAATTCCCATTGACTGCTATCTTCATCCCCGAGTTCCCACCTGGACATCGCTCCTGCAGTTGCCGTTGCCGACCTCAGCCATTGTTGCCAGCGGTGACCACGCGGCGTCGATGGCTCGCATGACGTTCAGAGGCACCTGCAGCAGGGACCGAGGGGTGCTCTCAAATCAAACAGAACAAAATGTATTACCACAAACATTGCGACAGCTAAAAGTTAGAGATCTAGATTTATTGCCAATATTTCAAAGGAAATTGAATCCCATGATTTACAATAGTTTCATCATAGAAACGAGGGTAGGAATCACTTGATGAATTTACCTCAAGAAAAAAATAATGTTCAATCTAATGCTGGATGGAATTTTATACAAATTAAACAACAGTATTAGAACAAAAGTTTTATCCAATTTTTCGCCATTGAAGAAAGGAAACAAAAATTATCGAACAAGATTAAGTAAAACATTTTAGCTCTCACATCTAAATCACAAATTTTAGGAAAAAAATACTGAATGCTCGCTGGGTGAGAACTGCACTTTGATAAATCAGTACCTCATTAGTCTACCGATATTTAAAAAAATTCGATAATGATATCAGAATTACTAAAATAACGTCGTTGAAATGTACTTGTAACAAAAAGTTATGATGCTTTTTTCCACATTTAAAAAAACCATTATACTGACTCTCAATCCGTATGGCACTCATGAAATCGTATGTTTAACCCTGCGTTCGTCTCCTGGGATGTTTTGCCCTCCCATTTTCACTCAAGGTCTCAAAATCCCTCCTGTGTTGTTTCTAAACTAACCAAGCTTGGAAACACAGAACACTAACGCTGTGTCGTCTGAGACTCACCATCACCGTCTGGACCGCGGCCTGGGCGACGGCGCAGTTTTTGGTCTCCTCTTCTTTTGTGGTCGAACTCGGCAGGCGGCAGGCGCTCTAGTCATGTAGTAATAACACAATTGAAATATGCATGAATTTCGCAGGGGATGTATTGTTCCACCCCAAAAGTATTCATATAAGTACGTTCCGCTGTCGATGAAGTTGAGGTGAGGGTCTTTTTTAATGAAATGTGAGACTTATGCATGCATTTAGTTCAAGTCCGAGTTTCGTTTGCCAAAATAGCGGACTTGGCATAAACTTAACCTTCCAGGTAAATAAAGGAGTTTTGGTCTCAAATGTTTCTAGAAACAATTCCAATATTATCTTTGACATCTGGTACATTATCACTTAATTTTTATCTGAAGGATGAAAATAGCAATCGATTTTGAAAAGACAAAGTGCAAACAATGTTAAACAAAGCAAACCATATAGTCCGAGAAGGCTTGGGTGTCCCAGTCAACGGCAGGCAGCAGCTCCATGGCCGTGGCGTGAAGAATTGGAATATTTTGCCGCATGACGGAGTCGAGGTCCTCCCACTGACGCTTTCCGTACGTCAGCTGTCCCACCATTGCCCCGAGTGCCGACCCCTGAGAAGGGAGGGTAGCAGCAGACCTAAAATTAGAAGTTACCTACTTTAATGAATTCCATAACTCCAAAATACAAGACAAGCTTCCAGTTGGGATGATTTTTAATTTGAATGACGTCTAATTTGAGTACAAATTTTGGTATCACAAATTCTAATTCGACCATCTGTAAGAAAATTCATATTCAACCAAAAAATTCGATAGACTTTAACAGTAAATTCACATCGCCTACATGGTGAACTCGCTTGCTTTGAACTTGCAGCTCACTTGGACTCTGATGACTCGCTCCTATCAAGAACGGTTCCGGTAGCCTTGGGCCACTGTAAGAAAGGCGCATCAGATTACCTGCCTTTGCTAGCGACAGCCATAAGAATTTTCATCAGAAAGTACAAATTTTTATCAAAACTTACTCTAAGTAGTGCCTCAATGTAGCACAAAATAGTATTAAATAAACATGAATCACAAAATGTGGTTAATAATGAATACAGAAAAACTTTTCTTAAAGCTTTTATTAATACCCACAAATTTAATCGTATTAACATCACTTAGTCGACATCAAATAAATATCAAAATTAAATTTTAAGCTTGTGCAGTAAAAGAATCACGAGATCATTCAAAAACTACTTTCCGTGTATTAAAAAATTAAATGCTGACATTCCACTATTCAACAAAACTCTGTCAGGAAAATACAATACATGAAAAAAAAATCTAGCAATCTTATTTGAAAGAAAATCACATTTAATGATGAGTATTTGTTATAGATTGCAGACTCACCCTGACAATGTTTTATATGTAATATAATGCACAGTGACATCCCCCACTGATGCACTTAGAAGTAGAATTATCTCAACAAACGCCAATTAAGCAGACATGCAAGCCTTCTTGAATGATGTCTGGTGAATCTCTATTCTTTTGCTGATCTTTCCTTAGGTTATGGTGTCCACTCATGAGACCATTGGTTAAGTGTCGTCTTAATTTGTCACACTGTACGTCAAGGTCATAGAACTTTTCGAGAGTAGACAGAACAACAGCCATTCACTGACGACAATTTACTCTGTACTTTGAATCCTTGATGAAGCAGAGTCCATACTTTATGAGGTCAAAAGTATTTTAATGAGGTATTGCAAGTGAATCTTTAAAAACTTCTTAAATGAAGTCACTCACTTCAGCGTGCACCAGAGGCTCTTCACCGTCATAGGATGAGTATGTCGCACTTTTTTGTAATCATCCAGCCACATAAGTTGCACAACTTCCCTTATTCCTTATCGGAAGAGACCACGGGACCTCTACACAGCCCTCTATAGATACAGCATCCTCCGTCAAAATATTAGAGCCAAAGCAGTTCACAGTTAATTAAGTTTGGTGTTGAGTTTTCACAATTGCTGTGAATCTTCATTCTTCATAAATATTTGTCATGAATTTGATAGTATGTTCACACAAAGTTAACATTAACTGTGGAAATAATCGGTTTTCATATTTTTTGAGCAATTCTTTCTCAGAAGCAAAGTAAGTTAGTGATGAAATTGTCTCTTGTTAAAAATTATTTCAGTTCCTGGTCCTCAAAGCTTGCAGGGCGAGGTGGTGGCTTTGCAGTAGCGAACATGAGGCCGGCACATCAAAAATGCTTGGTGCAGTTGTTGGTCGGGTGGATCCACGAGGTAATTTTACCATGGGAGAATTTAAAGATCAAAGTTTTACGCAAATGAAAAACTTTGCGGGATCTATAACAAAATCCTCACGAGGAAGCAACGAAGCACACCACTTCTACCATGATGATTCATCTTTCAGTATTTTAAATAAGCTGCACTTGTTTCTATCATTATGATTGCCTTTATGGTTCACTACAACATCATACCGACTTTATCGGTCGGATGCACACACTAAAACATAAAATTCCAAAATCCAATGTAGAAACCCAAACCACTTCAGTGTCCCTCTGTTTTGCAGTCCAGGTATTGATTTTTGTAAACATTAACACTTTGACTGTGATTCTCAACACAGGAGAAATTTCACGTCGGCATATATTTCCGTTGTGAATTTAAAAATGAAGGATTTTGTACCGACCAATTTTGAAATCCTAGTTAGTTTTCCTTTCAATCTAAACCAGCTTATTAAAGTAATGAACACAGTTTTCATGAAAACCTCAAAATTTATATTCATATGTGTCAGTGCTTTGGTTACGTTAAGTTAGATTGTTGCGTGTACCATATATGATGCACTTCGTTGTCAAAGTGTTAGAGCAATGAAAATAGTCCGTACATGAGACATCTAAGCTATGGATTTTAATCGGAATAAGCTCAGTAAAACTGTCTAATGCTCATAAGAATCCTTAAGTTCTTGATGGTGACGTATGTAGAAAACACTAAGAACACGAAACATCCACAAAACACAAAACCGAAATAGCTGATGCCAGTTAAGTGGCCTTTCTTTTGAAAGTGAACTCCCTATGTTGGTGGTAAAATTTTGAGAAGGAAAACTCCATACTTGAGAAAAATAACTTACAAACTTTAACTCTATATAATTTTTGAAATTACTGTTCAGTGTTCATAAAATTTTATACGTAATTGATAGTTCTAATCACAATATTAAAGAGGAAAACGCAGCGGCAGCAACTCGCAACGATAAGTATAAAATCGGAACTGGCCTTTGCTAGAGAAAGCTGATCTGCGCTTATGCATGTCATTTCTTTGAGTTGTCCATGCCTGTGCCTCAAATGAAAGACGCATTAAAATTTAGAACTCATTTGACCCATGTATCAATATCAGCTCTTACCAATGAGGCTACGGCAGCAGCCACAGCCCCGCCGCCTGGGGCAGGAGTACGAGCAGCGACCGCTTTTACAAAGTCGGCTACCCTGCTCCTACCAAATGTCCCAACGGCGCGGAGCGTGGGGTCCCCTTCCGCAAGGCAATACTCGATGATGCGCTCTCTATAAGCAAAAAGGATCAATTTTTTGAGTATATGGTCGGAAAACAGAAATGAAAAAAATCTTAAAATGTAATTACAAATTTAAGATTACTTTCGTAAGACAGTACTAGATGATGCTCTCCCAAAGCGATAAATACCCATTTTTTCAGTACATATGCAGGCAACAAAAATTCGAGCACAAACGCAGATTGCTGGTAGGCCGTTATCTTGTTCTCATTTTTTCTTACTTAATGCATGTTAATAACCAGCTACGAACTTCATCGTTTATGAATAAGATTTTCTAGAGAAGATTTAACATCAGTCGCAAAAATAACATAAAGGGAATTTAAAGCTTATCGAAAAAGAAGTGCTCATTGGCTAAATGGCATTTCCTGCGTTTCATAAGTGTACGTAAATAAATTACATTTTATCCCTGAAATAACTTATTACTGACCATAAAATGAGAATAAAACTATCGCAGTTCCGAGATGAACGATTTTTTTATCCGCTCTGGCCTTGTCAGCAATATTTTTCTCATTAGCTGATATGAATAAATGAAATGGGAATTTTAATTTCTTTTCTCTTAACTAACATACATATCTTCGTACGTAAGAGTGATTGAGCATACATGTCAATACATGTCAGGAACGTTCGATAGTATGTTGGGTGCGAATAAATTTTTGGCCTTCTTGTGCCAGGCATACCTTGAAGCCTATTCATTTTGACCTTCCACAAATTACGATGTTCCTAAATGGGGGAAAACATAAACGGCACTAAAATGTAACAGAATGACTAATTCGCTTATAAATCTGATGAAAATATTATGTTGAACAGCATTGTGAAGACTAATCTATCGATTTGTATGTAACTGGAAGTTGCGATTTTTTCTCTAAAGAAAAGCACTTTACTCAATACGTGGAAGCTCTCAGGGAAACCAGCCCCAAGTAAATCTGTTAACATAAGTATCAACAGCAGTACAAAAGTGTGACCACACACGCTTTGTATGTACATACAATGCGACAACCTGAACGTCATACTTGGGTACAAAAGGCGACAGTTGAGACAATCCAAGCCTGTGGATGGCAAGTTGGATCTTCTGTTCCTCCTCCAAAATGAACAAGTCTTCCTTTTCCATGTAGTACTCCGCCGCCTGCAGCAGGGCCCGCAAGGGCACCAGCCCCACCACCTCAGAGCCCGTCACCGGCAGCCGGAGTGCCGCGGCGTCCTTTCGGGCCTGGGGGAAAGGAAGAAACTTGTTTTCACTGCAACAGAGTTGACTAACATTTATAACTTATTGGTTATAAAATACCTCAAAATAAATTCTAATATTTAGAGACGGGGCATCTAAGTGCTGTGATGAAGTGGGAGTGCCATGGATCCCGCAAAAGAAGAGTAATTCAAGCTTTATTCAGGATGTCAACGTCACAAGCTTGAGCTAAGATGATTGTAATTGCCAGAAGTGGCCAGTGTGTACGAAAGTTGTAAGAAGGAAATTGTATGTAAGAGTAAAATTATTCTGACCTTGCAAAATAAACATGTAAAGGGGATGAGGGCCATTTTGAGGACATTTCTAGTATAGTAAATAAACAAGGACATCTTGGCAAAAATGCATGTATTTAAAACTAATTTGTACAAATATCTTTGATGACACTTCGTTATCGAATTATTTTATGAGGCTACCTTTGGCTTCAATGACTAATTTTATGCGGGTCCGAAACCACTGACAAGCTGAAATTAAGTGGTCCTTATTCATTTCGGACATAACCTGGACAATGGCGGTCTTAAGTGAAGCTATGTTACTATGAAGATGTCGATTAGTCCCCCTTTTGACAACGCTGCACATGTAATAGTCCATATGATTTAAATCTGGCGAGTTTGGGGGCCTTGAATTGGGGGTTACATAGTAGTCCAAATTCTTTGATGACTAATCTTGGGTTACTACACATGGCTTTGTGAAAATGTACTGAGTCTTACTGAAAGACGTATGGCGTTCCATTGGATACTTGATCTATCCAGGGCTGAACATCGGTTTTAGAACATCAATGTACTCAGCAGCATAAACTATAAGACCCTGTAGAAAATGTGAGGTGGCATGACATGACCTTCACTACTCACAACTCTTAAAACCATCACAGAAGCCGGAAATTTGGTATGTACCACGTTGGGTTCATGTCTCACATTAACATCTTAATTCGAATAGTTTATCTGAAGTAAAAAAAATTATTCAAGCGAGTAACGAACTCAAAACGACATGTCCTTGAAATAGCCCTCGCACCCTATAATATGTTTCGTGATTACACGCATTGGGCAGGAACATGTTAGAATAACATAGCAAGCGTTTTTCAGAAATTCTGTAGCAATTTTGCTACAATCAGCCAAGATCCGACATCTATACATAATCCCACAGTCACTGTTTCATGAAAAAGTTACTGTTATCATGTTGATCCTATGCTTTCCAGCTCAGTGCAAGACACATTAGCCAATGGAGAATGACATGAAAAGATAACTGAACTCAAAGTAACCCATACACACCTCTTCATACGCAACGTGTATGGGAGTGACATCGAAGTCGGTGAGGTTGATACTGATCTGAGCAAGGTTCTTCTCCTCCAGATACCAACCCATCGCCTGACAATGGCTCAGACGCCCGGGCTGGTTCTCTCCTCTACCCTGCGTGCGCAGGTTCAGAGAAATCCTGTTGTATGATAAAAAATCAAATAATCTGTAGGCTTGTAGCTGTAGTACTGGTGAGGGTTTTCGATGACCGAGAAATCAGTCCTAAGCAACAAAAGGATTAATAAGAGTTCCATGAGAGCAGTGGTCTCCAAACTACGGCCCGCGGGCCAAATCCTGCCCCCAGTGTAATCAATCCGGCCATTGAGAGATATTGGCTTGGTGTTGTTATTATTGCTGCGTTTTATCCAACTTATCACAGCAACCATAACAACAGCAAGCCATTAGCTGTCACGGGCCAGATTAAGCCCACTTGGGGGCTGGATTTGGCCCGTGGCCAGTAGTTTGGACACCACTGCATTAGAACCTTTATTCATTCCAACACGTTTTACCGTTGGGTTTTAAATGCCTTACAACTACTGGTGTGGTGGGGGGTGTGAGGAATGTGTGGTTTAAACTTCCTTTTCCAAGGGAAGTACTCCGCAGTCGCGTGAAAAGCCCCATTGAGCCGAGGCTCGAACCCTAGCCCCCTTGGGCTGCGAGGCCATCACGCTCACCACTAGACTATGGAGCCCACAAACCATTAACCATTTAGAGTATTAACCATTTACCGTTTATGTGAATTCCAATATCCACACTCATAAGGGTGCTGGTAATTTATCGTAAAATGTTAAACGCGATCTTATTATTCTTATTCATAAGGTTACCGAGAGTTTTTCGTGCTAAGCTAAATGCAGCCATGACACCAAACTAATTTGGACGTCGTAGAGTTAAGTTCCGGACTGACCGGTGGGCCTGTTCCTTCGTGGAGATGAGGTTGATGTTGTAGGCTATGAGGAACTTGCGGACTCCTGTCACTGTCGCCCCCCACCGGGGCACGAAGCTCGCGGGTCCGAAGTCAGGTTGCCAGCTGGGTTCGCTCAACTGCGAAGTGATGAGGGAGTAAACTGGTCTCTTCATATTTTAGGTCCAAGTTGGTTAAATTGACCTTTGTTTGCTGTTTTTAATTGAATTAATATCATCTTCTATGAGCTTTATTCTCTTCTTCAAGCCCCTGGGACTCTTGCTGCAGACTCGCGTGTCAATCCTGAGGATCGCGGGACGGCTAGTGGCCCATGCTGCAGTTCGTGTGTTCGGCGTAGAATTATAATATAATCAGTGCATCGACCGTATTGTTATGAACCGTTGTAATCTAAGTCCATGCGTACTGAAAGAGTAGCAGTAACAGTAACAGACACTTTATTTTTTATTCTTCTTTATAACTGAACAATTTATTAATTTAAAATTTTCCCCTTTTTTCCTTTTATGCTTCATTCAGTTCAACTTTTTGCTTTCCATCAAGTTGTACATTTATGTACGTGACTTAATATTTCGTAAATTTATCCAAACGGATGTAAATACTCTGTGTGTGACATACTTATACTATTTAGAAACATTTATTGTCGGCAAGTAATTTACAT
>VOMN01004996.1:0-11689 GCA_014899125.1 Orchestia grillus | reverse complement strand
GCTTGTGTGCTGGCGTGTGGGACCGTACCTGCCTCCCTGACCTGGGGTTCAATTCTGATATTGCCCTGGATTGGGGGGCCGCAGAGGTGAGATAGTTGGATATTCATATACCATAAAACTGTGCCCTGCAATAGTGAAGTTTAGTTTGATGATAGTGCCATTCTTATCAACACAATTGAGTCCTGAATGTCTTTGTGTTTTAGCAATTAAGCTCATCAGGACAGACCCATGTGCTGCAGTGGAAAAAGCTTCCCAAAACTAACTTATTTCTGCATGGAGATTTTGAATTATATTTTTTCAATCTTGTATTTGATAACTTTTGACTAATTCATAGATTCTTATGAGCTTGCAATGGATGAAATTATTTCAAATACAATTTCTAGCCTAGTTAGTAGTTCACTATTACATTAAGTAGACCAACATGATTTTTTAGTTCAGTAATGAAAATTTCAAGTTGGATTTCAGCAAAACAAGGTAACATATATCATAAGCCAATTGTATATAATTAATAATAAATTGTATTCAAAGATAAATATATCGAAATCTTGTTCAAATTAGGCTTCTACCCTTGAAAAATGTAATTCTACCCAATGAGGTTAACATCCAAGCTGTACAATAAGTAGTATGCTCTGTGGAGTATGTGTAGATATGTAAAGTAAATAATTCAGGTGTCCTATGATATCACAAATGAAGGCAGACAGAAATCATTCTCTGTTGCCATGGAAATCAAAGTTATAAGTTTGTGAAGACGATTTCTGATTATTTGGACAGCACCATAATGTTTGCATCAGATGATGCACATACTGATTTACATGCTCATATTTTCTTAAATGTGCTCAACAAATAATTTTTATTTGATTTTTATATTCAAATTTATATGTATGACCTTACATTACAAAATTTTTAACAAAAATAAAATGTGCATAGAAGCAGTAAATTAAGTAGGAAAAAAAGAAAAGATGAAGAATATTCAGCAAAGACACAAAAATGAGAAGAACCAAAATGAGCACAAAAGATAGGAGTCCTGAAGGGCTATTTGTAGCTAAGGTAATCTAACAGTGCCTCTCTGGGGCCCTAGTCCTTATAGCATAGAATAGATGGACCTAACCTTATTGCTTATGGCCTATCTTATGCCTCCTTGGGGGTCAAAGGAATCTTCAACATCTCAACCTGTATAGATCTTAATGCATGACTGTCCATGTAGATCTTGATGTTTAATTAGTCAATACCCTAACATTGTTGGCACCCTACCAAAAATGTTGTGACAAAAGATGGTAATTTCTTGACATACTGTTATTTATGGTAATTCTCTCATAAAATATTTGTAGTATCACTGATAAGGACTGCTTTCTCTGACAGTCTTGCTGATCAGTTAAAATTAAGGACCTGGGAATTTTGTCTTACCTAAATCCGTATGAGCATGACAGTCAAATGGACCAATGGACCTACCATTCACAAGCAATAGTAGGCTATTATTTTATAGTGGGGTAATGATCACACTTTGAGAAAGTAACACCATTCTTGGTATTATTAACTGTAAATCTGACATTTGAGACTGATTACATCACCATAACTGCCCAAGCATTGTTGCCAGAAGTGAACACTAACAAGTAGTGTCTATGTGTATGCTCCAAAATTAGTCAATTGTGGGTGATTGTTGCCCAAACTTAAAATTTAATTTGTCCTAAAATTTGATTTGAAACTATGAGTTTACATATACAAATGTGCTTGCATAACATTTTACTGATATAGCATAGCTGATAGCATGTTAAAGAACTCAAATGGTTTCCTTAACAGCAATTAATATCACTAAAATAGAAAGAAAATGTGCATGTACTTATAAACAGGCAATATGATTTAACTTCTGAATGTGCTAATAGTATAAAATCAGTATAACTTGTCTTTGTAGTAGTGTAGATATTGAGTATGGTAGGATCAGTACAGATTTGACAATTTTCAGTGTGCTGTGGCTAATATTGATTGATCAAGATATCGCTAATGTGAAATTCTTTAGATGCCCTCTTATATATGGTAACTCTGACATAGAATATATTTTTAGTATCACTATTATGAACTGCTTTCTCTGACAGTCTTGCAGATCAGTTAGAAGTACATACCATGGAATTTTCTCCTATCTAAATCTGTAAGAGTGTGAGAAAGACAGACCAGCCAAGCAAGCAATGGCTGTTAACATGTGGATTTGTAACAAACAAAAGTTTTTCAGACCTTCCAAATTTCCCAAGACTCCCCAAGCCTGTAATGTATACCATCTGCCTCCCACACATTGTAGCTTCACATAGGAGAAATTCTAATAGTTATGTTGTTTACAACAGAAAAAATCAGTTCCAGTTCAATGAATCTACCTATTGTCAGCTTATTCAAAATCTTGATTATATTCTGCCGGTTAAACTGCTTTGGCAAGAATAGGCACTTGTTGTATGAAGTGGCATTGGCATCTAATAATGGCTAATTCTTACTATACTTGATGTGTACATATGTAAGAAGAAAAGTGATCTGATTTTCATTACTAGCAAATATGCAAGTTGAGTTTATCATTGCCTGTTTGTAAGCAGATGTACACTTTTTTGTTTAGTTTTTGTTAATTACTAAAAAGTTTGTTTTCTTAAACATGCTATTAGCTGTGCTACCTTAGGCTCATATGTTATGACCCCATGCATGTATGTAAACTAGTGTAGTTCATAATGAAGCTAATTTTTTGATGAATTGATTTTCAAGTTTGGGTAAGAAACAGGGTCAATATACCACTTTTGGAGCATACACATATGCTCTATGCCTTGGTGTTTGTTTAGCAACACTGCTGGTATGGTGATGCAATTATTCCATTGCATTTAGGAGTTAGTTAATAATGCAGTGGTGTTATTTTCTGTAAATATGACCACTAGCATGACCCATGAAAATTTCACGGCAATTTAGATAAACCAGCCCATGAGAAGTGGTCCTCTAAAGTGTTGGACAGAGGTTAAAGGGTCAGGGCGGAGATAGTCCAGTCTTGGAAGCAATTTTCTTCTTGATTATGCAAATAGTCTGAATTCTATTAGGGAAACTGAAAATGTGCCATGAAGACTGGCTTTTTATAGCCAAACATGCAACCCGCATTCAGGATACTTTGCTCAAGGCCTGAAATTTCACTTGCCAAGTGGCGGAGCGTGATGGAACGGTACCTACTTAGGGACAAGCATATTAATGTATAGATTATTGATATTGCACAAACATCCATCAAAATGTATATCAACTGAGATAAAGATACCTTGCTTCTATAGCATGAAGATATTTTCTATTAAAGCTGGACCTGAACACATTTCAGTATTTCAACTATTTGCAATCAAAGTTGAGGCTGGTACCCTAATGTTTTTACCAGGGTTAGACTTTATTTCATATTATTTCATGGATGGCTTAGGAATTTCTTACTTCTTCATGGGACAAGATCATACACAGAAATTTGAATATGAAGGTATAATGAAAATTATTTTCTGAGTAGTTTAAAGATATGAGTGAGTTAGTATGTGTTATCTGGTACTACACATTGTGGTGCTGTTGGGATAATTTGAAATTGTCACAAGCTTATAACTTCTTCACCCATGACACAGAAAACTTGTGTACCATATGTACATGTACATCATATATGGTAAGCCAATGGATATCCTAAATAATAGATTTGATCAGGTTATTTGTTCTTTAAAGTTTCCTATCCACATAAAATGATAAAATGATTCTAAGTCAATGTGGAACCATCTAACGTGAAATGTATGCTGGTGATGTACTAATTAATCGGTATTGGCAGACTGAAAATTACAGATTCCTACTAAACTCATAATAAAAATAATTCAGAATAAGAATGAAACTAATTTTATGATGTTACCATACGTTGATGTGAAAGCTTATTATTACCCATTTGTAAGTACATGTACTTTTTAATCTATTTTTGTGATGTTAATTGGTTTAAGGAAAACATTCTGTGTTCATTAATGAGCCATTAAGCACGGCATATTAATGAAATGTACAAGCACATACATGTACATAAACTTATGTAGTTTCTAATTGAATGAATTTTTTGACAAATTCATATCCAAGTTTGGGAGCAAATGGGCCCGATTGACAACTTTTAGAGCAAATATATATGAACTTGTTAGTGTTCGCATCTGGCAACACTGCTTGGGCAGTTATGTGATGCCATTGGTCTACTGTGTGTCAGTTACAATTAACCATGCAGTGAATGGCATTGTCATTTTCTGTAAGTGTAATCATTAGTGTACATTAAAATAATAGCCCATCATTGCTTGGTTTGTTACACTCTTAAGGATTTAGATGAGACAAAATTCCTGGGCTTGTATTTCTAACTAATAAGCAAGACTGGGAGAAAACATCTCCTCTCAGTGGTGTTACAAATATTTCATGTGAGGATTACTGTAGGTAAGAAGACATCTTGAAAAATTTAACATTAGTGATATGCTGATTAATCGGTGTTGGCAGCAGGATGCTGGAAACTGCGATTCTGTACCGGCTCCTATTTGACCAAAAAAATTATTACAAAACTAATTATACTGATATTATGTTATTCTCAAATAAGGAAGTTAAATCATATTGCCTGTTTGTGAGTACATGCACAGGTTTCATCTATTTTAGTGACATTAATAACTAATAGGAAAAACGTTTTCCAGTAACGTAATATCAGCTGCAATAGTAGTCATTGTGCTAGCACATTTGCATACTGAAATTTTTGTAGTTTCTAATCAAATTTTTGATGAATTAATTTTCGAGTTTGGGCAGCAAATGGGTTCAATTCTCTACTATTGTAGCTTACACCTACACTCTGTGTTGGTGTTCTTGTCTGGCAACACTGCTTGGGCAGTTGTGGTGATGCTATCAGTCTGTTATGTGTCAGAGTTACAGTAATACTGGGAATGGGATTGTCATTTTCTCCAAGTGTAATCATTGTTTCACTAAAAAATAATAACCCAGTGTTGCTTGTGCTCGGTTGGTCCATTTGTCTTTCTGTCACACCCATGAGAATTTAGCCAAAAGAAAATTCCTGGCTTCGTATGTTTATCTAATCAGCAAGCCTGTCAGAGAAGGCAGTCCAGATCAGTGATACTGCAAGTGATAATATTTTATGTTAGATTCATGATAAGTAAAATGGTATGTTGAGAAATTATCATTAGTCCTGCCATTTTTGGCAGGGTGCATTTACTAGTTTTAATAAATTATCCATATCATGTTGTTAGCCATGATATGTTGCAATACCTGATGATTTTTACATTTCATTAGGTGAATGATCAATGCTGAAGCAGGAAGCTATCATGTTACTAAATTCAGTTATGTGCCCATCTCTAGCTACCTTCTAGAATAACTAGATAGTCATAGTTGAATGTTTATGTACCACAAAAGTGTCCTGCATTAGTGAAGAGTTTGGTTTGGTGATAGCAGCATTTTTATCAACCCAATTGGATTGAGTGTACAACTGCTTCACATTTATTGGGATATTTTAAAAGTTGGAACTTTTCTCTGAGATTATCTATAAGAGTGGTATTATGGTAACATATTTCCTGTGACTATGCTTTTTTTATTCAAGGACAAAATGATCCACCTGTTGGGGACATAGCAGGAAATCTGTTACAAACCTTATACAGGGTGTTTCAAAAAAAACAGAACCCTCTCAATAGTGGTTTCCGATATCACTAACACCATCTTGTATAAAAATATCATAAGCATTTGATTCGAAACATCTAGTCTGAACTTCAAAATGCAGCTTACCAATAGTATCTAATAACAGGTCAAATTGTATCTAATGGTCCATTTGATTTTCATTAAAAATTTATTCCTTGAAATTTGATGTTTTTATGACTTTTTGCAGTTCTTAACCATTTTTTTAGCTTGATGCTGAAATTTTGTTTTCAGCTACGAAAGGGTTATAAGAAATACCAAATTTCAAGAAACAAAATTTTACTAAAAATAAAATATACTATTAAGATATGATTTGACCTGCTATTAGATACTATTTGTAAGCTGCATTTTGAAGTCCATACTAAATGTTTTGAATTAAATGCTTACAATATTTTCATGCATGGTGTTAGTGATACGGGAAACCACTATTGAGTGGGTTCCATTTTTTGTGAAACACTGTGCATGTGTTGTCATTTTCCATATAATTGTTTGCTAAATATTGACTGTTTTCTGTTTTAAAAATCCTTTTGATATAGGATTACCAACGAACTCATGGGATGCTATACTTAAAATCCCCTGGGGGCCATAGGATGTCAGTAGGGTCAGGTTAGTTTGGTTTTTCTATCCTATATAGCACTATGGGAAACTGATGGCCCTAGGGAAGCAATGTTAGCTTACCTCAGCTATTGATAGACCCGTGGGAGTTTTTTTTAACTCGCTTTGCTTCTTTCAATTTTCACACATTTGCTATTTTTTTTGTCTTATCTCCCTTTTCGGTTTTAACTTTTCTTGTAGTTTATATGTGTGAGGAATCTGGTGTAGCTTTACATTGATTCCATGTTTTCTAGTTCATGGTAAACTCTATACTAGATGGTCTTCTCTTCTTGCTCTTTGTGTCATATTTCATATAAATGGTGAGCTTTAAACTATCAAATTATCTAGTTTGCATTAACTAAAAATTGCAACATATTTCTGTGCTGATAGTTACTAGCTATTTTCTCCTCAACCATTCAAAAATTTTCTTCAACTTAAGGGGTTAAAATTGATTCAATCTCAATGTAAAGAATTCTTCCCATGTAACTTTTGATACCAATTTGCTATCAAGCAATAAACTTGTAGCATTCTTAAAGATGAAAACTGATAGTACAAACAAAGATTACATGATGGAATAGTGTACTAATATTTTTTAAGTTGTTTAAAAAAGTCAAATGTTTTAAAAGATCATTTTGCCTGATTTTATACTGAATTGCTCCGGTGATTAGGTATATTTATTGTATTTAGAGTTCTATATGTGTGAATTTGGTTAAGCTCCAGATCTTTTCAGTGCGTAATGCTTTTCCTGGCTCATGCACACACAACTCATTTCGAGGATGAAGGTTTAGTATTGAACACAGGTGCTTGTTTGTTAGGGCTGGGCCTTGATGCTATTATGTTTTAAAGGCAATACTTTTCATTGTCTCTGGCACAATATAAAAATATTTAAGACTGGATATTTAATGAGCGAACTGGCAGTGATTAAGAGTCAATGGGTATATTTGTTGAAAGTGTGTGGCACTTAGTGCCTAGTTTTCTAGCCCTGCATATGAAGTGATGGTGAACCTTGCATATGAAGTGATGAGTGATCCAAGCAATTTTTTTTTACAATTCACTCTCATGCTTTTTGGTGGTCTCGCTAGAAATATAGTGAAGAAACTGATGCAATTGCTTTGATATCAATGACTGGTTTGTGATCCATGTGTGAAGTCAGAATCCTATTATTTAAATTTTAGAAATCAATGCAGGTTTTACAGTATTTTGGGATAACTCTCAAGCAGCTTTTGCAATTTTAATTTCAATTAAAATTATGCAAATAGAATAAAAAATGCTCAAGTTTACTTATTGGGATTTCATTTGATTGGTTTGACATTTCATAAAATGATGAAAATCAAACATTATTTTCCATTGCTGAAAATATTATAAAAATCTATGCAACACTATGCTTAGGGGTTTGGTTATATGTAACATTTTAAAAATTTTTTGAGAACTGATAAATTATGAAAAGCCAATAACTCATCTTTGACTGTATTGACTGGATATCTTTTTAGTCAATGTTACTATGTCCAATAGTACAAGTTGACTTCACATTATTGGGCTATAGCTAGTCGACCCTCACAAGAGGCATGCATAGGATTGACTGTTCGGTTAGGTTTGTCGATTGCATGCTATCAAGACCGGCATTCTTGAGGAGCACTGCTGGGTTATTTTAGCTATAGATGAGTCTTTGGGATTTCTATCTTTCATACCCATTTTGTTCTCTGTTCCATGCTTTCTTTACTAACTTCTCGTATTTTCATGACTTTTTTGCCATCTATTCTTGTGTTTTCTTCATCATTCTAAACTTGTTGTTTCTATGCGTCGGGCATCTTGTGTGGGAATGCATTAGTGGAAAATTTTCAAAAAATTTGAAGTCCATGTCAATTGATCGTGATAGTGAGCTTTTAAGTTTAAACTAATGATTTAATCTAACATGTAAGCTACTCAACGAGGACAAATCAGTTTATCAAAGTATGCTTGAGTGGGTTCTAGACTCAGTTGAATAATGCAACTATGGAAAATAATCTGGTCACTTCATGTATGTAGGACTGTAATAGAAACGGTTTTTGATGTATTTATGAACAGCGAAAATACTAATGACTATCAATAACACATATGGTCTTGATTAAAATGAATGAAATATGTCCTGTAATTTGTATAATACCTTTATTGAAGATACCTGCATAACTGCCTATGCATTATCAAATAGTGTCACGTTTTGTGCATAATCATGTAGTTAACCTTATGCTGTTTTGAAATGAAGGAACCTAATAATGGTATAGTTTTTAAGTTTTGTAAAATATTGGTATAATTAACTGTATAGAAGCTCTTTTGTTTATTCAATGTTATAGGAGGATAGTAACTCTGCTTGGTAATATTGGGAACACGCCTGTGCATAGATTTCATATTTTCTAGTCCGTGCAGAATAGTCCCTTCTTCTTTTCGCTCTTTAGCAATCAAATTGCAGCAACCAAATGAATGTCAGTATTTCGACTGCCCCCAGTTTCTCGGATTTCCCCCAGTTTCTCGGATTTCCCCCAGTTTCTCGGGTTTCCCCCAGTTTCTCGGGTTTCCCCCAGTTTCTCGGATTTCCTCCAGTTTCTCGGGTTTCTCCCAACAACGGGTTGGGCTAGGCGTGTGCGGATAGCTTTGAAATATTTCTCTATGTTAAGGCTTCCCTGTTTTAACAATTATTCTTTTGTGCAGTTTCTTACGGATTGCAGTTCGTAATTTTTGGATTGCCTGTTAGTTGCTGCCGAAAGTTTTGGTCGTTGTCTTTCTTGTACGTTAGTTGCAGGGTATACTATTTGGTAAGTTGGTACAAATCTAAAACATGTAGTGATATTTTTATTCGTGAGAAGACATCCTCAGTTTTTTTTTATATTTTTATTTAGACTACCGTTGGTAGCTCAAAGACAGAGGCGTGACCCAGCTTCAGTTCCTTCTTTTGAAGGAGTGATTGTAAGATTTGTTGTACAGTTGTTGCTTTGTTCATTTTGTTTTGCTGTAACTAATTTTTTTAAGCTATATTTCCTAAATTGTTGATCAAGAGACTCATGAAGCTACCAGCGTGCTGTCGGCAACGACTGACCCTGAGTACTGCTGTTACTTGTTTGCAGTGTGGGCGAGATACTCGCTATGAATCACGGTCGTCGCTGTATATAACTGCGCCCTTTTTCGCAGCCTGCTTCTTGCTCTGTTCCAGACGTCGCTGACTTTAGTCCTTATATGCTCTGACTTACGGTGTGTTTTTACGGCCTGGGCACATGTTTTTGCTGAGGATGAATTGCGGTTTTGAATTGACACTCAATTTTAATACAAACGATACTTTCAAAACTAGGGTAAAATTACCCTTGTATACCAGTTGTACAGCGTTCACGTTTCAGTTAGCGTTACGCATTATAACACAACTCTTGTTGAACTTGAATCATTCCATCGGCTGAACGATCGGTCGGTCGGCAAGCTAATTTGTTTGCTATGCTTCGAAGAAAAGGATGTTGGAAATGTTACAATTAGGATTTTCTAATTCAATATACGAAGATAACTTTTATATCGGTAAGGTTCTACGTAAGTAGCTGGTCGTTCTGAAGTTTCCCTTCCTTACTGTCGCGTTAAGACAATTGATCTTGGCTAACGCTAGCCCGCGCGTGAATAGGAGTTTTCAATAACTTATGGTAAACGAGCGCTGAATTGATGTGATGTAAGAGTTAAGACGCTTGTACTGGTATGTTTTTGTGCCCTGTTGACCGATTTTATGACAACTGATTGACCATTCATACTGTTGACAGTGAAAAAGTCTCGTATTGTTGCATGTATGCGCGTCCATCAAACGTATTACGCCCGGTAACTTACCGAATGAGACACAGTGCCCATATCGCAACACACAGCGGTTTGTCAACATGCTGTGGTAATGAGACGGACCTCGTTACAGGAGGACGATGTTGAGACCGTAAATAGGTTAATCATGAACTCTCATCTTGAAGTCTGCGCCGTGTTTTTATACCGAGATATTCAGGTCTGCATTGTAATCGCATCACTGGCTGTGATAGCCGATATTGAGAGAGCAGTAATCCCTTTTTATTATTATAAATCTTAGCCTCAATTTACCGCATACTACAGATTCAAAGTTATTTGAATGTGTATACCGTAGATGTCCTCAGTAAAAGTATTTATATGATTTCGGAGTGGAACGAAGTATTATGTTTATAAATTTCTTTTCATATTGAACAGCGCAAAGAGTGGTCATGCTTTAAACCGCTTGGCATTATTGCTGCTAGTCTTGGGTCAAATTGCGATGTTCTCTGACATTCAGCGCTGTGCTTGTGTTGTAGTGGCAGCGTCTGAGTCATTGCCGTGGGCCTGGGGCCTCTCCTCTGCGTCGCGGTCGCGTGCGTCCTCGTTAGCGAGCGCGGTCATCCGATAGGGCAGAATTGAACATAAATTGTGAGCAAAACTGAAACTTAGACTTATCGAAACTGTTATCAACTGCAAAGTATTAAGAAAATTGAAAAGGTGCATTGGTCAACTCTTTTACTTGTTAGTTCTCCAAAAGATGAAATGACAAAAATTGATGCTCATATTGCCTTGACACGAAATTCGAAGTAAGAAATACAGTATTATAATGCTTAGTGGATATTGTTCCATGTTGAATAAGTTGTGCTATTCCTTTCGTTTATTCGATGTATTAGTTCTGCTTTTCCTTTGTGGGCACGCGAGTGTCCATTTTCGTCTGCACATCTTGGTTGTTTTGTGTTCTTCGAGCTAATCGAAGTTCCTCTGTGTATTCAATTCCCTCCCGGGGTAGGGATGGGCAGTAGAGCCAGGTTAGTTTGGTGTCTATTCGGTACCTGGCGACTGATCACCTAAGGAAGCACCCTCAGGTTACCTAAGCTATAGGCCTTCGGAGTTCTATCTTTCGTGTCCACTTTGCTTTTCTCAACTTTTATGCCTTCTTCGCTATCTCTTCTTTGTCTTTTCTTCCTCTTCTTAACTGGCTGTTTCTATTCGTTGGGAATTCGGTGTGAGAACATACGTGTGCGCAGATTCCACGTCATGTGCAGTCCATAATTGATGGTCCCTTCTCTTCGCTCTCTTTAGATCACATTTGATGTGAACAGGGAGTTTTAGACTAACTAATAATCAATTAATCCTCTTCCTTCTCAAATTCTTATTTCTCTGCGCATGGAATCTTGTGTGGGAACACACCAGTCCATTTATTTATTCAACGTTTTCGAAATTTAAAGTCCATGCTAAATGATCCCATCTTTTCTCTGTAGATCACATTTCATGCAGGTTGGGGTTTTTAAACTAATAATTTGATCTAAGATGTTACCGAAATATTTTGTGATGAAAATAAGAATATGTTAAGCAATATAGATTTCTGGGGAAGGAAGTTTGTGGGGGAAAATTGAAAAATAACGCGAGTAACGAATAA
>VOMN01004992.1:0-38925 GCA_014899125.1 Orchestia grillus | reverse complement strand
GGCTGCAACGCTCCATTCGGTTTCTTCATCGTGTAGTGGTCTCTACACATTCTTTACTTTGTTCATAAGGTCAGAAGTTCAATGAAGGACATCAGACAAAGAGGCCGCAGATGAGCAACTGGCGCTTTAGGATCTTCTATCCTGTACCGAAGGACACAAACTTTGTTTCAAAGCTATGGAGTTGCCAAGGTTTTGTTTATCAGAGGGTGAATATTACGGAAGTTCAACGACTTTTTTCTTTTAATTCCTGTAGTCCTCGCATTCTCGGGTCTGCAAAGAGCTCCGGCGTCGAGAAGGATAAGGTCGGAGCTCGGTAATTTCGTTACTTAGAATGAAGGCTTTAGGGATTTAGAGGGCAACCGAGCCCTAGGGTTTCAACCGCCCACTTATTTACAGCCGAGCGCTGCACCCACGCTGACACCCTAGTGGGCAGCCAACGCGGTGCGCTCGGCCCTATTTGTCTGCGTCTGCAGCACGCGTAGCCAACGACACATGTCAGTAAGCTTGCTTATTATAGCTTGTTGAGAGTATCACATCATGGGAAAAATGTCATTAACATTTTGGTATCGAAGTGGGAGTGCGGGATCTCACTAAGGATTCCAGTCCTCATTAAAATAGTATCGGCACCTCAAAGATGCGAGCAGCACTCTCTCCTGGCATCTGACAAGCTTGGGCATCCCACTATACAGGATGTGCCACAAAAAGTTTCCTATTTTCAAATACTTGTAACTCCGTAACTTATGGCCGTAGAGACCTCTATATGGTTTCATTTTCACAGCCATTCAATTAAATTTGATCAGGTTAAACCATTCTGCATTTATAGGAATTTTGTCTCGTGAAATTTGTAGAAATTTTGTCTCGTTACAAAATTTGACTCAGCACAAATAAACCCAGGCTCCAGTAACTGATTCTCAGAGGCAAAAACTTGACTATTATAGTGTTGTTAACGGACCACAATGCTCCAGAATGTATAATAAATCAGCTCGTCTCTCGCAGGGTTGATGAAAATTTTAAAAACCAGCGGACCATTACAAGGTACTTCACGGAGTTCAGCGAAGCTGTTCCTATTGAACGCTGCACGAGTGTTCTTCGCCTCATTCAAACTAAACATGATTACGAATTTGTCAAGTCCAGGTCCAAGAGGCTCTAATGATGAAGTTTATTTGGCCCCAAGAAGCAGGCTCCAGCTCGAGAGACTCCAATAAAGCAGCCCTTCGCCGCCGCCGAGTGCTCGCCTTAACGCACTCGTTCCGGCGACACCGCGCGAGATGGCTGAAAAATAGCGCATAAAGAAGACTTCAAACACGCAGAAAGGTTGGTAATGCTGTGATTTGGGCCGCATAATAACTTAATCTGATGAACTATTTCATAAAGTTTGCGACATTGCAGTCCAACACTTGAAGGTGTTTCCTTACGCAACATTTTAACAATGAATAAAGTTTACGCGTGCGTGAGTAGAAATCTAGAATTTACGCCGTTTCTCTAATTTCATCACTAATAAACTATAATTTCACACGTAAACCTCGTCTCACCTCAGGGGCCATAAGATAGGCCAAAGCCAGTTGAGTTAGGTTAAATTTGTCCACCCCATGCTATGGGAACTGGCGTCCACAGGGACCGGTCACTGATGGGTTACCTCACCAACAATTAGGCCTTCAGGACTATATCTTTTGTATGCGCAGGGAAAAATATTTACACTAAACCTCGTGTGGAAACACCCCAGTGCACAGATTCCCCGTTTTCTAACGTGCATACTAAATAGTCCCTTCTTTTCGCTCTCAAGAGATCGCCTGAGGTGCGGCTAGGGAGCTTTAAACTATCTACATAATAACATATATGAGTAGAAATTTTCAAGTTTTTATAAAATTTGTGTTCATTACTCGAATAAGCTAGTTGGGATTAGGGGGAAAATGAATGGGATAACCAAATTTGCGACAGCAAAATCCTTCATTTTTAAACTCACAGCCGAAATTTTGGTCGACATGAAATATTTCCTGCGTGGAGAATCGCAGTCAAAGTGTTAAGAAGGAAAAGGAGAAGATAAAGAATCATCAGCGAAGAAGGCACGAAAATAGAACAAAGCTAAGCGGATGTGAAAAGTAGTTCAGCTAAGGCCTATCTATAGCTGAGGAAATCTTACAGTTTCCATGGGGACCCCAGTCCACATAGCCTAAGACAAACCTGACTAACCCAAACTCTCTTGCTTATGGCCTACCCTGTGCCCCCTGAGGGGCTCTATTACTTATTCCCCATGAGCAATTGACGGCAACGAGGTCAATTGGTCTCGAAGCTCCCTGTCTTTGGTGCCGTAAGGTGATCGCGAGTTCGAATTTCTCGCATCCTATGAGCGAACGAGCTCTGCAATGAGTTGACGGGGAAAGCTCCATTTTCTTAGTACTTTCTTCGCTTTGTTGTTTTCAGCGGAGTTCTAACTCATCAAGAAAAGTATGAAGTAGATTTAATCATAATACAAATGTCTTAATCGAGCCGGCCATGTGAATGATTTATCATTTGTATCATTTGACTAGAGTCGTACCAGAAAAGTTTTGCAATTATGAAACTGTTGAACCGAAAAAAAACATGACGCGAGTCCTCAGGAAAAAAACATGAATTTACAAGGGTGGAAAGTGTGTGCAAAATCCGACTAAAAAAAGTAAGGCTAATCAAATCTCCTCGTAAGAACAGCTTAAATGTTCGTAGCTCGCGTCTTCGATTCGACTAAACCAGGCTGTCATGGTTACGAGGGTCCCTCACACTCTACACTTGGTTCACTTCGCGCCTGAATCCTCAGGTCAGAAGAGCAAAATTAGCAATGATAAAACTCTACCTCTACAAGTACCTAGATAATGAGCGACTTATTTTTAACAGATTTTTAAAATATTAGTTTTCGAAGTACCTCAGCGCTGTTCAGTGGTGAGGTTTGCGTTTGAGAGACCACACGCACAGGTGGCACTGGAAGGACAGATGGGCCGAGTTACCTAATTTAAAATTTCAAACCACTATAACCAGCAGTATTACATGCAATTGTAAAGGGTTTAGGATATTTCTCTCCCATTCTAATTTACTTTATTAGGAAGAAAATAGCAGCTATATGACAACGGAAATAATTTTCTCAGTCTATTTGGTCATTAATTGTCATGGTGACCCATTTGTCCTTCCAGTATAGAGCGCTTGCTTTTGAACTAGCGAAGAATCTTGTGAACTAACGTGGCTCACGGCACCGAGGAAGACTAGTTCGTATAATCTTCTTCTTCTATTCACCGAAAAGGAAGGACACAACAATTTGCCGTAACATTTTAATCAATCGAACGAATTCTAAAAAGTTGTAGGCCTATGCACTAAGAACAAAATAAACTTGATTACAAGCCGAAACGTTTTCACAAGCCTCTGCGCAGGGGAAAATAAAGAAATTAGGTATATGTACCCGAGTGGCAAACGAAAATATGAGAAAAGCTCAATCACAGATATGAGCACAATTCGAAACACAGACCAGTGAGAATCTTTTCACGCACACGTACCTGCAGGCGAATGTAAGAGGATTTACTACCTTGGGCAGGTGTTGCATTTTACTCAAACCTGGCAGCGGTCTGAACACAGCCGCCACAATGCACAATCTGGTCGCTGTGGAACCTTGGCAGAGCGATCGCTTCGTCACGTAACGCACGAAAACATCAGGCGTGAGAGAAACACACGCAAGTTAAAAGAGACATCCAGCTTAATTATTTCGCAGCCCTTTCGATGAATTTGTAAAACGATGCATAAAAACACATTTGTAGGCAAAATTATACGTTATTATAGTTGCTCGGGCAAAACATTTATGGACTAGGGACTGCGCAGAACATGAGGTCAGAGAGTAAAATCAGCGATGATAAAACTCTACCTCTAAACGTACCTAGAGAATGAGCGACTTATTTTCAACAGATTTTTTAAATATTATCTGGAAAGGCAATTAGTAATTCAAAAACAGAAACACTAAGGACCCAGTAAACAAAACACGTATGGAGGACACTCGTGCACGGCTTCGCCAGAGTGACTCGGCCGACGATATTCAATACCAAGGAAAAAAATGAGAAGATAACTTAGAAATTAAACCCACAAACCAGCATCACACTTCGCTGTTTCAGCCATGAGAGGCAGCCTGGAATCCCTCAAACAACGCACTAACACCCCACCCCCCTCTCGTGGTGTACTGACCTCCCAATTCTTTTGTGAGACGATGCCCTGAAGGCGGGAAAACACCGAGGTAGGTTGGCGCAAACGTGTACTACGCCAGGAGGGGAGGTCATCAGCACACACCACACTAACACGCCATCATAATAATAAGATGCTAACACGACAACAGCGCAGTTCGGCCGCACGATGATCCTACAGTGAGCACTTCGTAGGCGTGAAGTCTCAACGTCGGGGCCAGCTGAGGGGACGACATCGAGCCCGCACCGTGAGGACTACATCACTACGGAAAGACATAATGCATTGCCTCTTGAATAATCATTCATATTGTTTGTGATTCGAGTCAAAGTTGAACAAGCTTCATAATATACATGGGTAATCTTAAGAATGATTTCGTTGAAGAGGGGCAAGAGGGTGTCTTTATTTCTGCATTTCAGTAAGCGCTGTCCTCCACAGTCGCCCTTCGAGACGGCGCAGCGTCTCCACGGCACGAATAAAACTACTGGAGCCCGCAGGAATACAGGCGATTTCCGATGTATGACGTACTTATATATCACGCACCATTTGATTTGTGATACAAATTTTTCAGCTCCAAGTCTTTGAAATGATCGCCTCGACGCAAGAGCACATGCTTCGAATGCCTAAACCTAAAAATTTTGAACACAAATCAAATGGCGTTTAAAGTACGTCACGTTTCGCGGATGGCCTGTAACTAGTCACCCGAACAACGAAGTGCCCTTACGTAACAAAAATTGCAAGTCAAAACTCAAACTGACACTGAATATTCAAGTACTAAAACTTGTTGATTTTGCGACGAGCATCTAGGACCGCTAATTTTGGGGTTCCTACTGACGAAGTCAGACACGTGAACAGCGAGAATGCAAGCATAAAGGGCCCTATACATGATCAGTCAATGTCCGAAGACAGTGTTCTTTGACTCCGACCTGACTCCAGAATAAAGAGCAAAGTTAGCATTCAGTGCCCAATTTGGGCGTCTTCCAACACAGTCTCCAGACATTAACTGATAATGTGAAGGCCCGTTAAGGCTAATGTACCATAGCTGACCCGGTTGCCTGTCAGGCCCTCGAAACAGACATCATTATTTTGTCTCCTAGAATATATTTTTCATTTAACACGAATTACGTTTCTTGAACATGTACACGAATCCATTAGTAATAGAAAAATATTTACCAGGGAAAAATAACAAGGGGCACGAAACAGTTTCTCAAATTCCAAGAACACGGCACCCGCGCCTCATCGCTCGCAGATGAAGTGGCAGAGCACTAGCACAACACCCCGACTCGTACAGCAGCCTGACACCGCTGTGTGTGTCGAGCCTCAACTCTGGCTCAGCCAAGTCAACTTGCAGCCGACCAGCGACGGTTGGGCTTACCTGCGTTCTAGTACGATAGTAGTAGACATTACCTTCGTTGCAGGAGAAATAACCTGAGGTAAATTATGAGTATATATTTGTTTCAGCGATTTATCATTGGTGGAATAGGAAACCCTTGTGCCTTAGGTTCAGACCATGAAGCTGAAAAGAAGCAATGTGTTATGCCACACAATATACACAGCGAACGCAAATGCTCAGAACAACAATCATTAACACAGGAGCTAACACAACTTACAGGCCCCGCAACACTGGTTCCTCCGTGACTTAGGGTCACTGCCTCCAGAGGGTCATAAATAAATATTGTTGGATGAAGCTTTCATAAGCTGCTTGGCTTTTTGTGACAAGAATACAGGGTGATTTTTAATGGCAGGACCAAAAATAATCTTCATTTACTCTAATTATACGGCAAAGATTTAAAAAAATGAAGCATGTAGGAAATTCTAAGACAAACCAGCTTTATTTGATGTCATCGTATCCTTAGGAGATACATGAAGGGTAGAGTTTACCATGATAAGCCGACAGATCTACCCCAACTCAAAGCATCCACCGAGACAAAAATCCGACGAATTGGATCAGGATTCCCTTGTGCCGTAATGAACAGCCTCCGCACATGAACAATATCGTCTTCAAATAGTAATTAAAATAAATCTCGTTCAGTCATAGGCTTCTTCAGCTAATCAGTTTCTCAGAATCTTTCGATTATTTTAGTAGTTATTGTAGCTTTGGTTTAGTCCCGTAATAAAAAAACATCCTGTATTTTTTAACTTTTCTAAGCTGACGGTAGTTCCTTCGTTCACTTTTCCCACACAGGACGATAAGCACCAGCAAAAATACTAATTTCGGTTCAAAGTAAACAAATTTCTCACAATGACTCAACAGCTCCGAGACAAAAGACTCCTGCAAAGCAGTATCCGTAAAGTGAAGCCACTACAGAAGTTGTGTGAAGGTCAGGAGTCCATTCGAACACTTCAAACTTCATCAACAAATGAGCGTTCAATTTGAAACGGGGAAGGTCTTGGACCCCCAAACAAATCTAAGGAACCTTCCTTAATTCTACTCAAAATCAGCTTGGCACACTCGAGCTACATTAGCTTCACGGCACACACGAGACGGCCGCTGTGGGGACCAACGTCGTGTGCCTGGTGGATCGACAGCTAGACACGTGTTCAGGGGTCCTCTGCATGAAGCGCTAGATCGGTTCCAGTCAACAGTCGCTCTACCTTCTCATTGCTTCTCAAGAAAAATATATTTCGTGTTATCAGACGCTCGTTCTAGTTGACACCGTTCTATGCGGGGGACGTCTGTATTCAGAAGTGCTGAAGTTCGGGCATAACTGAACTACTTTTTGCTGATTGAAGGTGTACATGGCACCACAACTGAATCGTTCTCCTTGATGAACTCTTGACGGAAATTAATTGTCACAGCGAATGTTCAAGCATCAATACTCGTTGATTTAGCGGCGAGTATCTAGGACGGTTAATTGTGGAGAGCCTACTGAGAGGAAGGCTAATATACTAATACAAGACCACTTAAATTATTAATATATTAAAAACAAGACAACTCGAAATCAACAAACAGGATACAGTAGTGAATTTTCACTTAAAAAATAAATTATAACGTAGTCTACAGTAACGAAAAATACACGACGAAAATAAAACAACGTGAAAATAAAAGAATTATTCGGCCAACGAAGATTCTTAAATTTGGGTAAATTTCCAAATTCATTCTTGATCATTAAAATTTTCCAGAACAGGAAGCAATGGATGAAGCGACAGTGCGCACGGGGAGCGCGCGGTCGCGGCTCCCCGGAACTCACAGCTAAACTCAGCCATAGCCGCTACACATAGAAGATTATATAGAAATCAACAATAAAACAAGCACGTTAACATAAAGTAACTGGGACCGGTTATCCCCGTAGGAATGTGTAGACTATCAAAATAAATGCACAAGTTAATACAAAAAATGCTGTCTGTAGCTGCCAACATATCGCATATTTTTGGTAGTTTTTTGAGACCTGCAGACACGGCAGACTTTTGCCTTCCGTCTATCAAACCTAATTCGATTCCAGTTCGTTCTTTTTAAAGTAAGATACCTGCACAAAACGGTCCAAACAGCATTCGGACAGGGCGGTGCGTAGCAGCCCTACGGCCCCACACTGCGGCAGTACATCGTCTCAAGCAAACAGTGTTATTTCAATTGATAACCACGCACATGTAGCTCATTGGAATGATTTACGTTCCTTCGATGATCTCAGGTAAACGTTTATTGCAATGCATGGACTCAATCAGCTATAAAGTCGCAAAGGAAAACTAAATATGTAGTCAGAAAGGAAGCTCGCCTATTAACACGTAAAGGCCTATGCACACCGTTTAAAAAAACGTACTATTGTATCGTTGTTGCGAGGCTACGTGGGTCGCCGCACAAGCGGAATGTTGGCAGTATTGCGAAAACTCAAGCTTTGGTGTTCCGGTGTTTCCCTAATACTTCTTTATTAAATACTTCCGACGTAAGGCCGCCGCCGCCGCCCGTTCAAGTTACGAAAAAACTAGCCCTACAACATACAGCAACAAATTTTGTTCCTCTAATCTTCAATAATTCGAAAGCAGGCCTACAACAATAGGGAGGGAGCACCTCGCAGGGCAAAATAATGAAGTCAGACAGCAAGGTCGGATGTGCGGTCACCTCAATGTAGGTTAATTATTAAAGGAAAAAAAAGCCAAAGGCCAGGATTCCTAAATTGCTGCATCTGTTGTGGGTCGCACAGATTCCTCAGGGGCATACCAGTGTCCAGAGCCTCGCGAGTAAATTCGTTTTTAACACACTTGTATTTTTCTTCACAAGTCCAGTCAACTCGTTCAATTTTCGCTGCGTAACCCTGAAACGATTTTACTCGTCATTCCTTGACCCCTTATGGTATGAACCGGCCATTCCCAAGTGTACTCGTACATTCCAGCGTGTAGTTTTCCTTCTGAAAACTACAAACTTTCATCAGAAAACTTGCGAGGCAAGGGGGGTTGCATTGCTGACGGTCACCGCCCAGGTGGTCGGCGGCGCATACCCTCTTTGTAATGAACAGCGACTGTGTGAATATAACAACCATGGCGTCTGCGTATGTCGACGGAGACCGTGTGAGTGCAACAACTACGGCGTCCGCGTGTGTCAACAGTGACCGCTGACAGCATAAGGCGCACTGACCAAGCCCCACATTACTTATTGGGAAAAACCACAGTCATAACTATCCGCATCTCCCCGGGGCCACAAGCTCAAAGACATACAACACAACGATTACCTCGAACAGAGCAAGAGGTCATTGAACATAGAGACGAGCTCGGCAGCAAAACGACCAACTATAAAAGGACTGAAAATTTACTCGTGAGTAAGCTGTCTATGCACAGTGACCACAAACAACACGTAGGCCCAGTGCAATTGGGAACATGCATGTTTCTTCAAGGTAGCGAATCTAATTCAAGGCACTACAACTAAAATTAGTGTTCCAGTAAGTAGAATCAGTTTGTGAATCGAAAAGCGCGAAGAGCGTACTGGTGCGCTACCCCGTACAAACAACGTTATCCTCAGATTACCGCGCCTTGACCTCTTTCCTCCACCTCAAACTCTCTTCTTCCTCTTCGTGTGCTGTCCATCGCATCAAGACTGAAGCGGCACTCTGGCTGGTCCGATTACCTTCATGATTTCCCTATTGTCTTTCAAACGTTCCGTTTAACTAAACACACTTGAGTTGAGGTCTAAATTTTTTATTTCGCGAGTCTCGCCTCTGAATTCGCGTGTCAGGACCAAGACGCGGCACAATCGAGTGCACAAGCTGCAGCTCGACTGAAGACTTTAAGCGTAACCACCGCTTCACCCCATTGCAGTCAAAACATTTAGAAAAATACCAGTCGCCCCAAAGGTAAAATTCCTGCAAATTTCCCACATAAATACAATAAGAGCAATTTGTAAATACACTTATTCGACTGGTCAAGTGATTAGGAGAAGCCGTCAGCAGACCCAAAGTCGCATGCGAACAAAATGCCCTCCAGGTTACACTAACTCAGCTCTCAATGAGTGCACAGGCAAACTCTCCCCGCGATTACGCAAAACCAAAATGGCCCTCGTTTCTAAGTTCAAACAATTACCGCACACGAATTCCCATGTTACTCTCGCGAATTGAAAAAAATGAAAAATTTATCCGGTTTGACTGTCCCCTTCATCACTATAAATGCGTTTTAATGTCGACACCTAGTAAATATTCCGCTCATGATCATTACATTGGATTTTTAGTTCGTCTTTTTCTTGGCGTCTTTAGGAGCAGCAGGAGCGACGAGCTGGTGCAGGGCCACAAACGTAAGGGCTGCCGCCACCACGTAAGGCAACCTGTACAAGCTCATCGAAGCAAACAAAATAGAAATGACGGCAAGAAAATGAACCACTTGGCCAACCAATTTGTAGTACAAGCGCTCGTGCACAGGCGAGCATTGCCAAAGCACAGCCAGAGCAGCGATGCAGGCGACGCTAGGGTAGAGCGAGGGGTCTGTAGAGAGCAGGGAGTGGCCGTGCTTGACACGCACCGCCCAGGTGATGAGGGTTGGCAACTGCATCAACGAAGCCAAGATGCACAGCAGCAGGAGGGTCAGGTGAAGGTGCAAGGCAAGACTCTCGGACGACTGCGGCACTACCGTCCGTGTGATAACCACTGTATCAGGAGAGGACGTTGAGGTTCCAGAGGCAGCTGACGCGCCACGTGTAGAGCTTTCTTCTGAAGGAGTAGTACTGGAAGCGTCGTTCGTTGAAGAAGATTCACCAGAGCTAGCAGGAGCGGGAGCAGGAGGTAGCGGAGGTGTTTCGTCTTGCAAACGGGGGATCATCTTAAGGACGACCTTGCGCAGGTAGTCTTTGTACATGTCAAAAAGGGTGATGAAGTAGTAAAGAGACGCGAGGGACAGAGCGAGAGCACCGCAGGTACTGTACGCCACAGCAAGGAGGGCAACCGCCACAACCGCCGGCACTTTTGACAGTCCCGTCAGTGCCAGATCAGCCACGATTTCACCGGCACCAAGACTGGCCCCAAAAATCCTCACCACGCTGGAGTAGAGCATATTGCCAGCCCCCAGCACACCGACCCAAACCCCCCCTGAGAGCAACAGAGTAACAGGCATCCACGTCAAGAAGAGGAAAATCGGTAGCACGCCCAAATCCATGCCGGAGTCGGTGAGCATCTGCTGATCGTTGTAGATCTCGAGTTTCTTGAGGGCCATGGCAGAGAGCTTGACGAAGGGCACCACGATCATGGGGGTGAGGGCCAGGATGCTCGCCAGCACGGGGGGGCAGTGGCGCTGGTCCCCCACACTCTTCAGCTGCATGGCCAGCGCGAGGAGCAGGTGACACACCACGAAGGCCGGCACCTGACTGCCGTACAGCAGGAAGAGTCGACTGAACGTGCCCTGGAGGCTGGCCCTCACGCTCACGGAGTACAGGCACGAAGGCTCCAGCAGCAGTTGCACGGTCAGGTCTCCTCGCTCTGGAGTGCCAGAGTTCCCGTCAGCTGTCGGGAGGATGGCAATTTCGTCTTGCTCCAGTCGGTACACGTATTCGTTCCCGCTAATCCTGAGGAACGAAACATTGCATTGAGAAATTAATACATTACAATTATCAAGTGCATAATGTGTTAAGACATAACATTGATTGAACATTGATATACAATTCATTCACAACGATAGTAACTATGTGAAGACAGTTCTGACTTCACTGTAAGATCTTAGCTGAAAAATTGGCAAAACTCGAAAATACGCTTCGTTACTAGCATTACTATACTGTGCAGATAATGGCAATTAAGTCTTAAAAAAAGCGAAAACATAACACAAATTCAATCCAATAAAAATTAAGCATTTCACATCTATCGTCTATGCACATAATTGTTATGCAGTGTCTGTAGACAGAACAAAACCGCCTTAAAGAGCCTTTTACACGATCAGTCAAGGACTGAAAACCTCCAAATATGGGCACCAAATGCTCTCTATCCTCCGTGTTTTGGAGTCTCGCTGAAAGTCAAATGACTGACACAATGGCCACGTTCACCTGCCAGGCAAAGCTAATTGGACATCAGCCGTCTTGGTGCAAGCATGTCTGCGAGTGATGCTTCCGCACCAAGTGTTTTTCCCACAGCGAATCAAATTTGCCACGCGATAAACCAGCTGCATTTATGACTAAACCAATCTTCCACTGCGAGTCTTTTCTTGAAGAAGTTCTCTTTTCCTTGTACGCTAAGATAATAAAAAAGCCCTCCTTGGCAGCAGCTTATGAAAAATAACCTCTCCCGACGTCACATCATAGCACGCTCGCGAGACCGTGGCGAGCAAACAAACCAGGAACGGCATCCGTCACTCGTTGCATCGCTCCCCTGGAAACGCTCTCAGCAATAGAGTGCGAAAGCGTGGGCAATACAGAGTATAGTCTAGCTGAGGTAAAAATTTCCACTCAAACTCAATTGCGTGTAGGTGAATTAACTCCTTCCGTCAATGACTTAATTTCCACAATGGTTGTGTGGAGGGACCTTAAGATACCAGCATCATATACCATGTTATTATTCCCTTCAAAATTAAGATAGCATAGTATCTGCACGTAGGGCACAGTTCGCCCTCTAAGTCCATTTGAACTTCAAACGCTGCTTGCACGAGCGTTCAACGTAAAGCAGGACACTAACGAGAAAGGCTCGCAGAATTATCATTATAATAATTATTGCTACAGATTCTTTATAGCTTAGGTATTATAGCTGGTAAGCTTCTGTTGGGCTTGTATCCCGGGTTGCGTCCGGCAGCTTGAGGTTCAGAACACCCTGTCCCTGACAGACCAGACAGATTAGCAGGAGCAGCTCACCGGTGAGGAGCGGCAGCGAGGGCGCTGGAGGTGTAGCCAGAGACCCAGAGCTGAGGGGGCGGCGGCCCGGTGGAGCTGTTGGCGGCACAGGACGTGCTGGGCAGCACGGACAGGTCGTACGAGTGCCACGGCTCGTTTAGGCCCTGCTCAACGTGTGTGCATGGGTTTACAAAGAAATATGTAAGGTTTAGGAACACTTAAGTTCATGGATACTAGCATCTCAAGGGAGACGAGCGTATTTTCGTTAGCCTTATAAGATATTTGTGTTTTTACACATGCGCTTCAGTTTTAAAGTTACTTTTGTTTTTGCAGAACGTAATGTGTCCTGTGTTAGAACTCTTTTTTAGAGATTAACATGCAAAAATAGACTACACCTAGTCTAACTTTTGCACCGGAGCATCTATAATTACCGTCAATTTTGTCGACAAAGTATTTTGTCAATCATTTTTAAATTTATTGATGAGACGGTGAAAAATTAAAACTAGAAATAGCATTCAAAATAAAAACACAAGGTGAAGAAAACCGAATGTTTTCGTCCAAGTCTCCAAACACTAGACTACAGCTGGATAAAAATTGAACGGTTAATCCTTTGAAGTAAGAAAATCTCGCTATCAGCGAATTCATACGTACACGTACGTTCCCCATACGTTGTGAGGTCTACATATATACACACAAGTCGTGAGGCAGAACATGTGCCTTCACGTAGGGACCTTGTACAAAAAAAAACCACAAGGCCAATAAATTAAATGAAACGCATCAAATGTACACATAGCTTTGTTCATTCAACGCTACAACCACAAGAACGACAACTTTTAACGACCCATTTTGCGGAACCTCTGAGAAACCTCATCCCTGCACGCTAGCTTTGTGCCGACCTCGAGGACGATGTTGTGCAGCAGGGAGCGGGCAGGAGTGGTCTCGACCACAACGGTGGGCTTGAAGGACGAGACCAGGCGCGGGGTGGCCACAGCGGTGCGCCGCTCGCCCTCCCCGTGGATGTCCACGCTCACCGTCACCTGATGGCCCGTCAGTTGGGTGAGACGGGTTTGGTTTCAGGTGGTAGTTGGGTGAGATGGGTTTGGTTTCAGGTGGTAGTTGGGTGAGATGGGTTTGGTTTCAGGTGGTAGTTGGGTGAGATGGGTTTGGTTTCAGGTGGTAGTTGGGTGAGATGGGTTTGGTTTCAGGTGGTAGTTGGGTGAGATGGGTTTGGTTTCAGGTGGTAGTTGGGTGAGATGGGTTTGGTTTCAGGTGGTAGTTGGGTGAGATGGGTTTGGTTTCAGGTGGTAGTTGGGTGAGATGGGTTTGGTTTCAGGTGGTAGTTGGGTGAGATGGGTTTGGTTTCAGGTGGTAGTTGGGTGAGATGGGTTTGGTTTCAAGTTTGTAGTTTGGTAAGAATAGTTTGGTTTCAAGCAGTAGTCTGTTGAGATTGGTTTGGTTTCAAGCAGTAGTCTGTTGAGCTTGGTTTAGTTTCAAGTAGTAGTCTGTTGAGATTGGTTTGGTTTCAAATGGTAGTTTTGTGAGCTTGGTTTGGTTTCAAACAGTAGTCTGTTGAGATTGGTTTGGTTTCAAATGGTAGTTTTGTGAGCTCAGCGTCTGCCACGTGAGGTGACACCTAGAGACTAAACAACCATGTTCACTAAGTGGACCAGAAAGTTGGAGTGTCACCACGAGTGAGAACACCTCACAATTATATGGCTCCCAAGCCCCCGTGAGAACGGCACGTAGTTTGAAGCCTTAAAATACGCAAAAATGTCACAATATTTGTAGTTTCAAAGCAACCAATGGGAGTCCAGCAAAATTATCCTGTTATTTTAAAATATAAGAGAAAAGGCTACAAAATTGTATTGTCAGAATCTAGAAAGACTACTGAGAATATAATGAAGTTGATGTTTTGCAACACAGGTAAAAATTAGATTTCCAGAAAATTCCTAAATAAAATGCAGTGAATCTAGCTTTATAGCTCCGCCAGTGCCGAAGCGATAGCATACATGGTGTTCATGGCGTTTCTGAGCGCTAACAACCCCGTTGAGGGCGCGCATCATCACAAGCATCACGACAGGGGCTGTGAACTCCGTTTCTTTAGATCAAAATCGCACAAATTCACAGTTTATTCGCCTCAATTTGACAGATATAATAGCGTACGAGATGGCATTTTCATCTTTTGAAGGGCTTTGAACGAATTGTTCAATGATGATCAAATTACCTAACGTAATTCCTATTATTTCCTTACCAATGCAACTCGCATTATTGATATCAGGTGCAGCGGAAAAATAGTCCGATTGCAAATGATGAAAATATCACTCAACCTGAACGGTAATTAGAAGAAACAAACTAGAAATAAACAAAAGAATATTGCATTTAACTATTACTCTTCTCTCTCAGGTCCTGAAAATAAGAAATATTTTCACTCGGAAACTGTATTTTGAGTAAAGAACTTTACTGAAACACAATATTTCTACCTGCCTTCCCAACTTGACTTGTTTAGAGTCGAGATGACCGCCACAAAACATCGGCTCATTGGAAACGACACTCAGACCCGCCCTACTACATGTACGGGCATCTTTAATGGATACCAGAATCCGGTGTTTACGCTCATCACATCACGTAAAACCATCATTGCATTGTGCTCTGCAGCGCAAGTGGGTGCACCTAGGAGGTGCCGAGATCGATATCCTGGACCCAGTTCTTACCCTTTGGTGAGGAAGACTGAACAACATAAGCCTAAAAACGGCGGCACATTTGTGTAGCCCCATACCGGATGCACAAACTACTTTCCAAGTATAAGAAACGCTCGCGTCAACGAGCTACAAGCGGTGAGAAGCGATCCATTAAAGCGGGGCCTATAGACAACATCGCACAATATTTTCATAATTTGCCAAAAAAGAGAGTTCTAACTAAAATAAATACTTGGAGTCATAGTCTGCAATCAACCAAGCTGGAAACATTCAGACAAGAAAATTGTTCCCAAGTTCGTTGGATCGAAATCCGTTGAAGCGAGCGTCAAGTGTACTCCTAATTACAATGGCGTTCACAAAATAGGACGAGAACACACCGGGTGCTCGGAGGGGGGCACGCTGACCCCCACATGGGAGTACCCCTCATGCAAGAGGGCAGGCAGCAGCACCTCCACCATCTTGCCCAGAGACGCGTCATCGGTCCCCCCCAGTAGGCGACCTCGTTTCGACAGGTTCATCCCCGACGAACTGAAATTAGAAGCTTTCGGTGAGCGTGGTTTGATGGCGTGTATGTCACCGCCCTGCACAACTTTTTACGCCGGGGAAACTAAAAAATTAGCAAGTATCTATCTATCATTATGGTCCCCCAAGCACAGATATCGCCACCGGATAGTTGATTACTATCGACGGGGTGACCAAAAGATTGGACTGGGTGTCCTCTACAACAAGCACAAACTCAGCACTAGATGATACTTGCATTCTGGTGCTTGTTGATGGTGTTTTTGGAGAGTAAAAAACTATCAAAAGAGTATGCCAGGATTAAATATTACGCAACACATGTCAAGCGAATATACAAAAAAATGAACAGCACAATAACAACAAAGTCTAACCCTGCCAGACCTCGTATAGCAAGTTGTCATATCGATATTTTCCGATGTCTTGCAGAAAATATAGCATTTAGTGGCTCATTTTCTTAAATAAAATTCGCTACTAATCAGGATTACAAAAGCTAAGCTCAAGCCCTCGTGGTATTAAAACTAGCAATCTTTAGTAGTTCTTCAGATATTTGAAGAGCTACAATTATATTGAATGAACAATGACGTCAATGAATTATTTCTTAGGAGTTAAAAAAAAATTGCAGAAAAAATACTTATGATCAACCAACTTATGCAAGCTGAAACTGCACTGCAGAAAATCCTAACACAGAGTTCGAAATTCACCTCCTTTGTCCCACTACGTTGAGAAGAATTACAATACGTCCCATTCAGCTGGGCTCAGTAGAGAGAAGAATTACGTCCCATTCAGCTGGGCTCAGTAGAGAGGAGAATTACGTCCCATTCAGCTGGGCTCAGTAGAGAGGAGAATTACGTCCCATTCAGCAGGGCTCAGTAGAGGAGAATTACACCCCAATACGCAGAGCTGCTCAGTGTTGAGCAGGACCATCTCACCAGGCAGGGGCGCCAATGGCACCCGAGGCAGCGCAGGCGAACACCCACTCCTTCTCATCGAGGCCCCTCACCCTGATGACGGCGGTGTGGTATTTGCTCTGCGGGGGCCCCACCAGCGGAATCTGATGCACACGCCACGCAAGTTACACACGCTAATTTCATTCAATGCTAAGGGACACGTGCGATTGTACAGTCAAATACGATAGTACAGTCCACGAAGACTGTACATGCTTTCAACTGTTTCACGGGAGGATATTAAGAATGAAAGATGGATTTGCATATTAAAATATTCCGAGTATATGCGAGTGTGCTAGCACAAAATTTAGGATTTATTCAATGTGTAGGAAAATAAACCATATACTAGAAAAAACGAATGCTTGTAATCTTAAATGACACTAAATATTGATCGAGATGAGGTGGAATTTTTAATTCAGACATACTCGCTACGACTCGACGCTAAGAGATTCAACTCAGAGGTAGTGATACAACTCAATAGTGTACGGATCTAGAGGCAGTGAGCAAAATAGCATTTCAATAAACAAGCCATGGACAATAATTACTAATGTTCATTATTACTTTGGTAAAGTAGATTATTCAAGTCGCGAACGTAGCTCTTAAATCATTGTCTATCACGCTTATGGTCGGAAAAGCACAGGCCCATCCCACGTTCCCAGCTCGCAGCTACATCAACCAAACTCGATACATCCAAAGTCTCAGTTCGCGACATCCAACACTCTCAGCTCGATACATCCAACACTCAGCTCGATACATCCAACACTCTCAGCTCGATACATCCAACACTCTCAGCTCGATACCTCCAAAGTCAACATGTGCAAAATTAAAAGCCACGAAGTTTACTTGCTAGGATGATGTGGGAAGAACTCCCAAAGTGAGTGCCAATACTGGCAGTGGGAGTCACCGAACTAGAAGTTATGCACTCAAGTGAGTCCCCAAAAGTGAGCACAGACTGTAACATGCCCTGACCAACTTGCGGCAGTTATCTTGGAAAACTATGTGCCCATATGATACCCATACAAGCATAGACCCAGAAATTTATCAAAAAGTCGAAATGGCAGTTAGCCAGGGACATCTGGTGCTCCAAAATCCTCTGCCTATCTCGCACCGGAGACATACAAGAGAAGCAGAGGATAAGAAGGTTTTTAGTGAGTGAACGATACAGAAACTAACGGATATTGGTCTTCTATTGAGAAAATCTATCGAAGAGACACGACGTAGAGCGGTGGGCACCCACCAGGAGATACACTTGAGGAGCGTTGGCAGGGAACGTGTGCTCGAACTGACGCTCGGTTCTGACGACCCACTTCTGGGACGGCTGGAACTTGAGCTGCTGCCGGTGTCTCTGGCTCACGAAGCGTTTGCCGGAGTGTCGCTGTGGTGCAGAAGACCACGCACGACATAATTAACCAGTCGTTGCCACGGAATAAATCGCTGCTACCAGTTCGTTGACCAACAGTTACCGTGTTAAAACTCGCTCAGTTCAGAAACGTCTTTATAGAGGCTTCTAGTGTTTAAATGCGTTATGAAGTCAAAGCACAGATGCTGGGGCATTAAGAAAAGAGAAATGAACATTATCGTAGACAGAGAACGTCCCACACGCTAAAATCGAACTCAAATGCAACAACTCATTTCAGAGAACACTGAGCCATGAGTTTCGAGCCCCCTGCTTTCTCTCTATACACGCTTGTCCTAGAAGGCTAGCAGCCAATTTGGCCACAGTAGTAGAGTCTCTTCTGAGTCTAACTAATTACTTGTTATCTCTTATTTGACTGTAATAAGTATTGCATCAAACATAAATTATTTGCAGTAAATACATGTTCCAAATTGGAAAATTTGTCATTTCTTATTTGGCTTCATTAAGTACCTTGCCAAACGTAAATTACTTGCAGTAAATACATATTTCTTATTGAAAAACTTGTCATTTCTTATTTGAGTGTAATAAGCAGCGTCAAAGGTAAATTACTGGTGGTTAACAGATGTTTCCAGTTGGAAATGAGGTGCCTAGCAAGAGGCTCACACTGAGGAGGTGGTAGTCGAACACAGCGGTGAGGCGCGTCCCGCTCGTGTAGAGGGAGCTGTTGCGGACATCATGCGCGTCAAAGAGGGACCGCACCAGCGCCAGGACCAGCTGCTTGCACCACACTATGGACAGATGGTCTGTGGTGGTCCAGCACCCAGGTACCTGCGCAGTGTGGCACCAACTGTGAGATACATCCAGTACCATCTGCAAGATGTATCTGATACCACCTGTGAGATGCATCTAGTTACCATCTGCGAGATGCACCCATACCATCTGTGAAACATGTCCAGTAACTCAAATCTTTTGAGCGAAGTAGAATTTATTTTGAGAAATATAGCACTTAGAATGCGTTCCAAGATAGCGAGCACCACAGCACTGACATGCGTGGAGGGTGCAACATTCAGTGAGGTTGCCTTCGTGCCAAAGTATTTGGGCTACATGATACCGTGTCTAACTAAAAATAATGGGAACGAAAGATAGAAGTCCCGAAAGCCTAACTAAAGCTACGGTAACCTAAATATGTCCCCCTGGAATGCTAGTACCTATAGTATTCAATCGACAGACCTAACTTACCACACCCAATGGCCTATAGCCTATCCTACGGGGCTGACTGAGAAGTAAGTCTTCAAAATAAACCTTTATTTACGGTTAATCTTATATGAAATTTTCTTTTCGGTATCACTGATACAGAATGCCTTCTTTATTTAACCAAGCAAATAGGCTGCCTTCTCTGACAGTCTCGCTGTTTAAGAATACGGACCCGGGAGTTTTCTATCTCATTCCTAAAGAAAGGCAGTGCGGAAGCGAAATATCCATCTATACAGGGTGTCCCAAAAAAAACGATACCCAATTTCCAAGGGCTGTAATTCAGATACTATTAAACTTGCAAAAAAATTTGCCATTTATAATTGTTTTCTACTGGATTGTTCATCAGAGACAACAACGAAATTGTATAGCATGTACGAAAAGAAGATATCTTCCATTATTTCCTGTAAATTATTGAAGAAACATGACATAAATACAATAGAAGCATTGAACTAGCACCAAATTTTCTCCAACCTAACAACTGAAGGCGTTGGACGAACGGACAGCTGTATATTTTGGTCGCCAGTGCGCAGATATCGCCGCCGCAGAGTCGATTATCGATGGGGCCTCGATACACTGGGCAACTTACAGCAGTGGCGACGGAGGTCACGTGGGAGAAGGGAGAGGCAGCAGCCAGAGTGGGCACCAGCACGTCGTTGCGGCCTCCGCTGACGCTGACGACAGTCACGTCCGCTACTGCACCTCCTTCAGCCTTCTCCAGCGCCCAGAACACGTTCACCTGCGCCGTGTTTGGTGGTCAGTGGACATGCGTCATCAGCGAGTTTTGCGATAAACAAATTCCAAACGCCAGCCACGATGGATTTTTATTGGTAACAAAGGAATGACTCAGCGACATGAGTTCCGTGGCATCAATCAAATTCCAGACACCAGCTACGACTGATTGTATTGCATGCAGACACATCCCTGTGAAGCTAGTGCCACAACGCCAACCCAGTTGCAAATGTTAGCTATGAACGACTGTTTTCGTGGTACACGTACCACGAAAAATTCAGCATGATATTTATAATCTATGTATAGCGTGATACAGAACCCTACAAAATTCTACATCCAAGAACCCCATTCGAGAAATTATATATTTTTATCACTTTATACTATTGTAAACACGCGCATCAAACTACTCAAGCTTGCCAGCAAAAGACATGAAAAAGTTAATCAACAATTCTTTAATTCTAACGCACACTCTGCTTTGGACTGAAGACTTTACGAGCCTGGTAATGAACATCACACAACTTGGCTAACCTGAGGAGAGAAGCCATGGAGAGCTAGTTTTCGCCCTACCAGAATGGCGACACCGCACTGGTCCAGTTCCCAAGTGACACACTCTCTCTAACTGACCATATGAGAGCAAGTTCTCACCACCTGACCTCGTCACAGCAAATCCTCACCACCTGACTTTATCACAGCAAGTCCTCACCACCAGACTTTATCAGAGTAAGTCCTCACCACCAGACTTTATCAGAGCAAGTCCTCACCACCAGACTTTATCAGAGCAAGTCCTCACCACCAGACTTTATCAGAGCAAGTCCTCACCACCTGACTTTATCAGAGCAAGTCCTCAACACCTGACTTTATCAGAGCAAGTCCTCAACACCTGACTTTATCAGAGCAAGTCCTCACCACCCGACCTCATTACATTAACACGACATGACTATGAAACTCTGTGTTAGGAAATTATGATAATAATGAAGAGTAAATTTTTGAACTGAGTTTTCATAAAATATACTTCCAATGTTTAATTAAGCGTGCGTTGCTCTTTCATTCATAATAAGAATGCATCGGCTTTCAATAATAACCAACGCAAAGTCAGCAGCTGACCTTATCATAGTAGGCTTGCAGATGGTGGTCCAGGCGTAGGGCGGGGTAGAGGTGGGGAGAGGCGAGGGTGACAATGAGGGGCACGGTGGAGGAGGGCACCCCGGCAGCCAGCACACCTCGCGCCACCAGGCCGCCCTGCTCACAGTGGCCTCCGTTGTAGTTACACACAGTGGCGTCTGTTGTAGTTACCCTCAGAAGTCTCCGTTGTCGCTCCACATAGTCACTTTCACAATTGTGGGAGATGAAGTCTTTTAACGGTACTGTAAGTTAATTTTGTAGCTACACACAGTCACTGTGGTGCAATGTAAAGTCTTTTAACAGTTCCTTGGTAGCAATTATGCGAGATAAGTCTCTAAATTCTATTGAAATCGAGCCGTTTTTGTGGTTTCACAAAGTTCCTATTGAGTGACATAAGATCTTTTAACAATATTGTAACAGTCGTTTTCGTGGAGTGGCCCATAGTTGCACAGATTGCCCAGCAGTCTCACCATGGAGTGGCCTATCAGAATGACAGGCCTGGCTGTGAGGTACAGCTTCTGGATGATGGGCAGCACAGCAGCAATGAAATCTGTCTGCTCCTGTAATAAATAGTCCATTTTAACGATGCATGAGGTGATTGATAGTAGGTGGAAACAAACACAAAAAAGAAAATTTGAAATTCACCTGATTGACTTTTGAACCAAAATAGTGCATAGTAACTTAGAATATTTGTGATGGTAAGTTGTATAGCTTGGGTGAGAATATGCACCAAATACCACAATAGCTCTATTTTAGAATATCTACAATGATCCTAACAGGTATTAAATTATTCTACTGGTGTAGTTGCACATATAACATTACATATTTAGCATGCAGCCATACAAGAATGAACAGAAATTTGAGGAAGAAAGATGTGTGGTAAAAATTTCATTCCATCACAGAATAGGATGACACTCGCTGTAAAAAAACCTTAAATACCAATGGCAGAACAGCTGCTAGGCCCCTACATATAATAGCTAAATAAATGCACGAGTGTAAAACCACAAAAGAGATACTCACTAAAACACATCACAACACCTCAGCTTCCTCTTTTGCACATAAAATCAGAAGCATTTGTGTACAGTTCTCCCCAGCAGCAAGCCTGAATTTCAATTACTTCATACCCGATCAGAATTAAATTTATCCTGAAAATTATATCATTACATTTCATCAATAAAGGGTGTAGCACAAATGACTTACACATTTCAAAGGCCACCATTTGGATGAGAAAATTTTTAAAACTTCAAGTAAAACAACTTTTACAGCTACATTTGTGAGGTAAACATTTTTGACAATAGCTTTTACCATTTTTTCAATCCCTGTTGAAACGAGGGAGTTATTTCAGCCTCAATCTGTATTTATTACCTTTTCAAAAATATTTTTTCAACCAATATTATATACAATTCACATCTATTACAAACAAAAAATATATACTTAGTCAAATTCAACCCTTAACTAAAAGTTCAACTTGATACCATTTACTTTAGCATATGAAGCTAGTAAACTAGGTGATGCATGGTAAACTGCATCAAGAACTTTTCTAAGCTAGCTACATAAAATTCAAATTCTCAAGCAGAAACTGAAGTATGGATTGTCTCTTTAACAAATCCCAACAGCAAAACTCAAGCAAATTTCATTCCTGATGTGTTTGTTGGTCCAATTTCACTCCTCTTAATAAAGTACAATGCATTTTCCCCACCAAACAAATTTGCAATCAACAATAGAGACTTGGTCATAACTGATTTTATGCGAGTTGTAGTTGTAGTTGTAGTGAAAGCAGCGCTTCAGAAACTCAGTCTATTTCGCACCGAAAGAGTAGGGACCATTTAGTATGGACTTAGGAGAACGGGGATTCTATGCACAGGGTGTGTTCCCACACAAGATCCCCTGCGCATAGAAACAGCAAGTTAAGAAGGAAGAGCAAGAAAAGACAAATAAGAAATAGCGAAGAAGGAATGAAAACGGAAGGAAGCAAAGTGGGCACGAAAGACAGAAGTCCCAAAGGCCTATCTAAAGCTGAGGTACCCTAGCATTACTCCCCTGGGGGCGCTAGTCCCCATAGCATAGGATAGGCAAACCTAACTAACCTACCTCTATTGCCTATGGCCTATCCTATGCCCCCTGAGGGGTGATTTTATGCGACCTTAAGAAGTTTTAGCAGGCATAAAAATATGTAGGTATGTAATTGATGATCATATTGAAATGCCAGCAGGCATCCTGTTTACCATTACCAACACTGGTCACTTCCACCACAGAATTATCATACCTGAAGCACTGGTCCAAAGACAGCTCCAAGGTCTTCAGAGAAATCAGCAGTGAAGAAATCAAAATGAACCTTGGAGTCATCATCCAAAGACTTGCGGTACGCCACAGACGCAAGGGAACGCACTGTGATAGCACATGAGAAATTACACAGGGCAATATCCCAACCAAGTGTCAGAACCTGAAGCATACATTTTCTCTAAGTTAATATTTCATTTGGGCTATTAGGTTATTTATATGTAGCTGATGTTTTCAGAGTGCATTTTTCTTGACATGAACGAAATGATAACTACACAGTACAATTGCAACTTTTCACTTTCATGCAGTAGATATGCAGAATAAACTCAAATTTTCAAGATAAACTAACCAAGGTACCATGAAATGACTTATTATGAAATCGCACCTGTCAAATGATCTTGCCTAACTTCTGATATTGTTCAACTAATGGATGCTATTTGATTTCCTAGAAACTAAGTTTTAAAATACAAAGTGAATGAAGAAAATCCATCACAAATGATTCTCAAAAACAAAATTAACAATAAAGAAATAAATCTCTACCTACTCTTGGAGGAACTACTTCATAAGTGGCCACTATTCAAAATGAGCCATCAATGTCAGATAAGGCCTTGGAAGAAATGTAACTCATTTCACAGCTTAGTTAACTCTGTGACACACTGCCTGTATTTGAATATGACAGAGAAACTATGTTGTAGGATATTGGCTAGGTATCTATGTGCACATAAGGCAGCAAAGGCCTGAATGAGGTACATTGAATTCAAATTATTGAAAACTGATCAACACATTTTTTCAGTAATGTGTACATAGGTGCCAGAAAAGGATCAATTAGGTTAAGTGCCTAACCTTCAGGGTCTCAAATGGTTAACTCCTTAAGAAATTATCCTGAGACTTTTCAAGGCCATGGTTGTTGTATTCACACAGTAACTGTCAATTACACAGACTGTGTGAATGCACCACCAGCTTCCTTGGGGTAATTCGCTAAGGAGCTAAAATAATATGCCAACATAGGAAGAGCCAATAAGAATAATTTACAATGTAAAGCATAAAACTAAACTAAAGTATTTTAAATTATTTAAAGCATCTATAAATATAAGCAATTATAAATCACCTCAGTTTTCACACTACAAAATTAAAATTATAAACATACAGGCAAGCCATGCATGACTTTCACAGGAGCCTAATCATATATAATATCTCTGCTGCCAAATATTTCACTGAATCCCATAAGTCTACCATAAAAATAAGTCAGTTAGCAACAATAGGAATAATGAAAACTTGTCACTGGAATTTCCCAATTCAGTTCAAATACACAATATGTTACAACAAAAACATTAGCTATAAATAGCACCAACAATGATTCCGAATTAAAGTAAATATTCTAAAACTTATAACAATAAATTTTTCATATATTCATGTTGTCAAAAAACAGAAACTTTGTTTGCAAGAAACAATTCTAATTTGAAATCAAAATTTTGAGAGAAGTGTTAGAAGCACCAAATAAAGTATTGACAACCCCCTTGCTGAAAATAGGAACACTGCCTTGCTTGTGAGAGACCATCCAAACACAAATTGGACAAAGTGTAAAAAGCACACAAGTATTGACCACCATGGGACCATCTTGCCACAGATGAAAACATTACCTTGCTTGTGGGAGCCTGCACTGCCAGGAATGTAGAGTATGGGCTGGCCATCAAACTGGCCCTTCTGGTAGGCTGAGGCTTGAGCACCTTCTCCATACACATGCAGACTGAAGCGACTGAAATTTGATGTAAACTCCGCAGGAAGCTTGATAGGCTGAAAGCAAGGTTAAATATAAATAATTATAATGAAACATCTTCAAGCAAAATTTTCAGTAAAATTTTCACACTAAATGATATCCAAAACATCAACAAATGACATGCTTCAATAAAAAAAATATAGTTTAGCTAATAGAAGAATATTCTTCAGGAGATTGCATCAGTAAAATTTCTCTAGATAAAATCTCTGAGTATATAACTAAATATTTTTTATATGAACTTCAAAATAACTATTTTTATTAAGCAATGAGTACTTCTACAAAATCATAGTACCACATCTTTTTCTCATGAGCACACTTCTTAATTTAGTTTCATGAAGTGCTACTCATCACAAATATTTTCAAACTATTTCACAGCATTAGTAGTAGTAGAAATAATAGCAGCACTTTAGTAACTCATGTTGTTAGAGAAAGGGTCATTTAGTGAAAACCTTGGAGAATGGGGAATCTATGCATAAAGTGTGTTGCCACACAGAATCCATTACATATAGAAACAGCAAGTTAAGAAAGAAGAGATAAATAACTATGAGCAAAGATGGCATGAAAATGGAAAGACACTAAGTGGGCATAAAAGATTAAAGCCCAAAAGCTCGTTTATAACTAAGGTAATCCAATAATGTCCTCCTGAGGATGCCAATCCCTACAACATAGGATGGACAAACCTAACAAATCTAATCCTATTACCTATAGCCTATCTTATGCTTCCTGAGAGGTTCAAGATATTAGATGAGGTAATCATGTCAAACCTAAAGAACAAACTTCAAACAGCCATGAATACAACAATGCACACAGTAGCAACAATATACAGAAATAGTTCTTTATACAGAAATTTTAAAAACAGCAATTGAGATAAAAAATTCAAATATTAAATTAGTAAAATTAGACACCTATATTACCTAAAGTTAAAAGTGAATCTTTTTCACATTCCCATCCCAGATGGCATGTGTATTATAACCACCTGAAAAAACATACAGTACACAAATATAATTCAATAATTAACAAGTGAAATCAATTTTATATCAACATAAGGCATCTTGTAAGGCTTTAATTATGCTAAAAGATGTTTGTACATCAATAACCTAAATACCAAACAGTATATGATAATTTTGTTTAGGATTGACAAGTGTGTTTATACAAATTTTCAAGCATCAAATTTTTCATTTACCTATTCAAATCTTCATATAATGATTATTTTAATAAACCTCTCATTTCATTCTCTCTATGAATTAAAATAAAATAAACATTAATTTAAAGAACTTTTTACTTTCTAATAAATTTAAAGGACAGTTACTTATACTGACCCTAATTTTACTAATCAAAGGATAGTAAAGTCATGATACCTTTATAATTTATGAATAAAGTAATAATAGAGCAATTGAGACCTATTAAACCACCAATCTGAAACTACTTCAAAACATCAATGACAAAATGTAAATTAACCATGCACTAGCCTTAAAATTAATTCCCAATACAAAATCATGCTCAATAGGTTCAGATATGAAGCACATACTATTTTACACTCACAATGTATTGGGGAGTCTCATACATGTAAGTCATGATGCAGTTGTTTGGCTCAATATTCACCAGCTGTTCATACACTCCAACAGTCTGGAGTGTACATAATATACCAATTATTAGATACTTAATGTTAAAGCCTGGCTTCTCCTCCATGGCAACAAGCTAAGTCAGGATAACCATAAAAAAAATTTCACCAGTTGGTACTAGACTTTAGCACATCAATGTGAAGGCTGAAAAAAAAAACACAAGGTGTGGTTATATGAGAAAGTAAGGTTAAGACAGAAGAAGAAATATCAAATAGAATTCCTAATGACAATTTATAAAAAATAAGTTCAATAATATCTAATGATGGGATAAATTTTACAAAATAAGTAAATTTTAGCTAATGTTAGAAAAAATTGATGAGATTTTTAAAATACCTATTATTCAGATTATAAAGTAAGTATTCATTATAGAGACATCAGCTTGGCTTCACTTAGAACATCAATTTGTCTAACTATACAAGGTAAAAGACACTTGTTTGCAGGAGTGGTTTAGGCATATGTATACACAAAATAAAGTAATTCCAATTTTTTTTGTTCATTGTGCAAGTGGGCACTGCAAGTGTTAGCATTGAGATTATTTGCTAAAATATCACTCAACATCCAAAAATGGAGAGAAATAAGTACTTTAAGTTTTTGAAAAACTATTTATTAATATTAATTTAACAAATTTCTTTTCAGTCAATAGCTATGTTTCTAATACAATCTGTGGCTACCATTCTTTTCAAGACATTTTTGACACTGGACTCTCATTCATTGCTTTGATTTTGAATCCTATCTGGGTTATTAATAAGTATGTTTAAGTTCAGAGTGATATGGCTATGTATATTGTGCGTGTCTAGTGAAGGTTTTTTGTAAACTTTTTTAGTAAAAAAATGAAAGAATAGCACAGATTCAGATCAAGATTGCATGGAGATGACTCTATCCAATGCTCAACACCCATGACATGATCCCCAAGGGTCCAGAGATTTTGCTCAAGCAGTTTCATAAGCAAATTGTTCTGTGGCAAAGAGCTCCATTTTGCATTTCTGACACTGAGGAACAAAGTTTTAACTGAGGTACATATTAAATTAAAAATATTTTGTGACTTGTATTAAACAATAGGAGTTTTCTTCACAATGGATAATAAAATCAGTTTATTGTGTAATTGTATCTAAATTATTCCTATAAAAAATCATTTTTAAATTTGAAAAGATTATACATCAATTTTTAAAATGATATCAACCTGAGATCTTTACCGTAAATACTCACTGAATAATTGGTATTTAAAAGTCTCAAAACCTTTTTTGTAACTAACACTGTTAAAAGGCTCAGTGAAACAGTTGACCAATAGTTTGTGAAATCATACACCGAAAGAAGTAACAATAAGTCGTCACAAGATGAGGTAAACTTTGAATAAATAACCCAAATAAGCAGCCAAAAATACATCTTACAAGTTACAATGTCAATCTAAAGTTTCTACCTGCAGCAGTAAAAACTTTGCTCAAGCAATTGAATACCATGCAGTTATCAAAAAAGTTCTTATCTTTAATTCTAACTCTACGAGGAGTTCAATTTACATTAGATGTAATTTAAATTGAGAGATATCAACACCAGGCCCCGCAGCGGATGCACAAATTTACGGATCAATCATCGACCGGAAGTTAAAACCGGAAGCAATAATTGTTGCCGAAAACTCTAAATCAGGAAAAGAATAATATCGCTGCCCATCCTACTACACGTTAAAAACGCATAAAGCAACTAAACAATGATCATACACGACATATGAGCTGTCTTTAAATCGTATGGGCCTTAATCAATTCCTCCTGGTAGAACGGAAGAAAGGTATCGTCCAGACTTTTTCCTCAATTCGCAGAATAGCAGTTTTAATAGCACGCACTTGGTACGACCAATGCTCCTCGCTAGATCATAACTGAGTAACAGAAAAGCACGTTAAGCATTTCCGCAGCCGTCATCAGATAAAGAATAACCATGATATGATAATATGCACCGAGATATTTGATAAGACTTCCACACGTTGTAAAGTTTTCATGCCCTGTCATTAATATTTATTTTTATGCTAAGCGAAATAAAGATAAGGGTGGAGCCAGAAGCATTGATTTCAATTCTTAAGTAGTTTTACACAAAAATGTTTTGAAAAATACTCAGATATACCCTCTTTTGCATATGATGCATGCAACGTTGAACAAGTAAATAACATTTAATATCAGGTGGAATCAGTATGAATATGCAAAGATTCAAAATTAAACTTTCTGTATTTTTCTATAATCACAGAACTTTTTTCACTTCCATTTGGAGATTATATCAGGTTCAGGCACTTAAATCAGGGTTCTAAGTGCTTGGCGACTATATGAATACAAAATTCATTGTTTTCATGGAAGCCTAATGCATTTTTATTTAACAGGCAAAACTCTAAAGTGATATACATTAAGGATCTCTGTAGTGGTTAGCGTGATGGCCTCACGGCCGAAATGACCAGGGTTCGAACCTCAGCTCAAGTGAGGCTTTTCACGTGACTGCGGAGTACGTCCCTTGGAAAAAGAAGTTTAAGCCACACATTCCTCACATCTCCCACCACACCAGTAGATGTAAGACATTTAAAACCCAACGTTAACGTGTTGGAATTAATCAAGGTTCTGTAGCACGTACTCATTTGAATAGAAATTACATTTTTATTTAAACTGGAATAAATAAATTTAATAAATATTACGGGCAAATTGTGGGTATATTTTTACATACATTTGCTTCCGTAATTTATCAGTTTGCAGTTCTTCAAGGTAGTGGACTAGGACAATTTATTTCGTTATGTACATCAACGACCTGCCACGTCCCGTCCACAGCCATACAGAACTCCTTTTGAACAACACAAAAATGTTTGCATGCAACGACAGTAGCAAAGACAGAACCATCCTTCAAAATAATTTTAATAATCTTTAACAATAGTCTTCAGACATGCAAGTACGTTTCCACCCAGAGAAACTCAGTGTGATAAGGTTAGAAAATCCAAATGCAAAAGCGTTCTACTGCATAGAAGCATTCCCATGGCAACGACTGCGTCCATGAATTGAAATTGAACGATGCTGCAAAAGATCTTGGTGCAATGGTGTACAGGAATCTGAGCTTTAAGAGCCACGCGGCATGCACGTCGGCCTAAGCAAACAAGATCCTCAGCGTCATTGGTATATCTTTTGGTCATCTGACTCCGGAAACCTTTATTTACTGGTACAAGTCGCTGGTGTGACCCATGTTATAGTACGAACGTGCAGTGGGGTAACCAAGGCACAAGACACTTTGCGTTCAGGTGTTAGATGTTCAGGGGACAGCAACGCGTTTGCTTAGTTCTTTGAAAAACCTTTCTTATCTTGAATGCCTTTCCAGACTGAAACTATCCCGTTTAGAGCACCGTCGTGTCAGAGGCGATATAATCGACGTCTTCATATATGCGTACCAATTCTACAAAGGGGACCACTCAGAGCTCACACTTCTTCGACAGCATAAACGTGCGCCGGTAACCGCCTGCAGCTGACCAAAGCAAGAAGCTCAATGTCAGTGTGGGTTTGTTACTTCGGTGAATTATATAGGTCTGGAATAGTCTCCCTGGCTCTGTGGTTACCCCACCACGGTTATCGCATTAAAAAATTGATCAAGATGTCCACCGGAAGAATTTCTCATTTGTACAATCCTGGGGGCTATTACTATATTTTGGTGCCCTGCACGTCAAAGTGGTCGAGCGTATTGATTAGAGGACCAGCAATTAGGTTTGAAAACCTTCTATAACGCAGACATTATAAGTCATATTTGTATCATGTACCATTCACAATGAAACAATTATTTAAAATACAAGTTCCAAAACAGATAACTCCTGGTCGGTAGATTTTGGTCTAGGATGGTAGACCCGTAGTATTTGAATTTCATTTTTATTTGAATAATATTCTCTATACAAAGTAGGACATGCATTCTTATTTTCTCAAAATATGAGCATGAAGAATGTTACGAGCATGATACACTTATTTATTTAATGCAGACATTAACACTGATTTTATATCAGAATCATTTACTCATCGTCCCTACATTCAGTTCTATTCTTTATGCTGTACGCGCAATCAAAGCATGAACTATAATCGTGTCACTTTATGCTGAGCAAATGGGATAACATATATACATTAAAGCAAAAAATTATGCTAAATTTTTTATTTCGGCTCTCAATATTCCCAGTATATGAGTTTACGCAATATGCTCACAAATTTAAAATTGCCTGTATTATATTTTAAGATTACGTTTTCAAATTCTATAAGTTAATTGTTTTCATTATTGAGTTTCTCGTCAAATTTCTGTTTGTAGTTTGACACCATTGTTACCTCAAATACTCTAATTCGAGCCGCTACAAAAAAAGAAGAAGTATAAAGTACGTTGCGACCAAGACCAAAAAAATGGAGTGTGAGTACTGAATATGCATGCAGCTGTCGCTCATATCTCATATCTGATACAGTTTTCGATTACAAGGAAGCCGTGTATGGCTAGTCAGAAAGCTAGGCGTTATAGCATCGATAAATATCTTTTGTCATTTACAGGATTCGTGGGTTTAAACGGGAAAGGCACTGTACCTTTTTCAAAGGAAAATTGAATTATATGTGTAAATTCGCACATATGCGAATACGCGACTGATCTACGTTTAGTGATCTGATTGTGAGCCTTTGATTAATAACAGTAATTTCATAACTGATAATAATTTTCATATGCTTGATAATTAAGAAATTGGTCATAAAAGATCCACTAGCGTAAACAGTAAATATTTGAGTGAAAATTAAAAAAAAAAAGAAAACTAGTTTTTTCGAAGTCAGTCACATGCTGAGAAATATTATCTGGTTTTCAATCAGTAAAATTACAGCCATAAAATTAAAATGTGGACGTTGCTATGAAATTTTGTATTGTGATCAGCAAGACTAACTTTGAAATTACAAGTGGTTCTCGAGTTGAAACTCCGAATTGTGATTCTTAATTCTGTGCTAAAGATGAAATGTTAAATATTAACCCAAAACCATAGCGTGACCTTTGTGCATACATCTTAAAATACAAATTACAGGAAATAATGGTATTTTACTACTTAGATTATATTATACATAAGATGGACCGCAAAATGCTAAAAAAGTCGTAATTCATGCGAAATATTTGAGCATTTGTGCAGCTTAATACTAATACTTGTTAAAATAGAGGATAGAAGAGAGTTCAATGGCAAATGATGACACACATGAAAGTCCGATGTCCGTTCTTCATTACGTTTCAACATAATAAGGCATTCATATTTTAAAATAGGGGTGTATTTTATTAATTTTATAAAAGTTCCACACCTACTAGCTCTTACACGATGTTAGATACACAAGAAAGCCAAATGCATTTTTTGAGGCAGTGATTTTAGCTGGTATGTACTAGTTCTCTTCATTATCGCAACGCAAACAACTTTTATTAGGTTGAGAGACAGCAAAGCAAATTTTTGCAGCTAAGATTTGATACATTACATAGACCCTTACATATATACATTGATCAAACCCACAGTAGGGTTGCATGATCAAATTTTAGAAAATGGCCGTTACCGAACAACTTTGGCAACGAAATTCATGCATTTCTTCAACTCTTTCATCAAAGTTGTAGGTAAATCTCCCTAGGCAAGCTATCATAGCGAAACGGGATGACAACGGCGCACTGGTTAGCGTGATGGCCTCGCAGCTGGGAAGTTAGGGTTCGACTCTCGGCTCAGGCAGTGATTTTCACGTAGCCACGGAGTACACTTCCGTTGGAAAATGAAACCTAAACCACACATTCCTTGTAGCATGCGGTAGTTTGACATTTTTAGCTAGTCAATTTGAAGTAAGATACTGATCAAAAATCGTTATCGTAACTCTAAAAATTCTCAAATTTAATCTACTATCAGAGTGTGCTAAAAATTCAAAATTTATTTTTGGATGGCACTCTACGTTAATTTAAACTTACTCAAAGCATTCCATTGGAAAATTATTTTTGATTATTTAACAAGCAAGTTGGAGTTGAATATTTGGAAGAATCATTTCACCCGCGAATAGCACGCCGCCGCTGGCCACTATCAGATTTATTCGATTATCTCCGTGGTAGACGCAGCACTCGGTCCTTCGTATATCATCTCATCCTCGTCGCACGACTTCCAAGCAAGCAACGTCCCCTACTGGCCTCCTTCGAAGTAAACCCTGGCGTGCTCAAGCTCTCTTGCTTCCTGCATCAAAGCCACTAAATAAATACCCACACTCGAAGTTACCATACCATCACGCACCACGAAGAACACTATTCACAGGATCAGACCCGAATCTTCACGACTCAAATATACAAGTTAAGTGCTAAGAAACCCCCCAATGTTTTAATATCCCAACTTGACCTAAACGAACGTACACCGGAACCCCCAACATAAAACCCTCATACGTCAATAGTTGTAAGGCATTGAAAACCCAACGGTAAAACGTGTTGAAATTAATATAGATATTTCTAGAGATTCAATGGCTAATAATTTTCTCATCTAGCACAATTTTTACCATGGTAAAACATTATGGTTTTATTTATTTTATATTACATGTTTTTTACGTAGATTTTTAATATCATGCTCTAGTGAAACCAAATGGCTAGATTTTTTACTTTATCTACACGCCCGATTACCTCGTTCCCAGGAGTCATAGTAAGTTTTGGTAACTTTTGATAAGCCATAAAAACTTGATCTGGACTTTACTTTTTAATACATGAGCTTTTAATTTGACTTATAATGAACCTTAAGTGTCTCCTATTTTCTTTTTAAGTAATGTATTTTTAAATATTTTACCAAAGGAACAAGTTGCACCCTAATAGTAGAGCCAGTTTTGTGTTCAGTTAGGTGTGCAAAAATTCCGGGAAAGAGGAACAACATAAGATATACAATGGTGTCAGGTCTCTACCAAGAATGTAAACATGGGCGAAGATAAGGCAGCAACAGTTTGTGATGATCTTCCTTACCATCAAATTATCATTGTAGGAGCAGGAGTTGCTGGTCTTAGTGCAGCTAATTTTCTCTTAAAAAATAACTTCGATAATTTCATAATTTTAGAGGCACGAAACAGGATCGGCGGTCGAGTAGTTGCGATTGACATCGGTAAGTTGTCTTCTAATAATTATATTTAGAAGCCCAATTGCATCAGTATTGTTAATTATATTTTCTGAATCATTTTGATGTCATTAATTTAAACATTTGCAAATTATATTTTAAATCTGCTGTTAAAAGCTAAATCTTGTCAAGGACGGTAAGAAGATATTTGGTTCCACATCCAACATTGTCTAATTCTTTAATTTAATAATTATTCACTATAATTAGTAGAGTATGTAACAAAAAGAAGCTTCATGTATTTTTAAACTCTCAATGCTTAAGGTAGTGAGATAAACATTTCTGCTATTAATGCCTTTTACTAAAATTCTGCACTCTAGATGTCTTGCAATGCTTAACTACAGTATAATTTAAATTGATTTAAATATTTTCATTTGGAGAAATAATAATCTCTCCAATAAATTGATTTAAATATTTTCATCTGAAGAGACAATAATTTCATAAAACATATTATTAGAAAAAATTAGTTAAAATTCACTCTAGTGTGGCTAACTGCACAAAAAATCCTATTCATTGTACAGGTTTCATTTTATGTTGTTGTGTAAGACTTTTTTTCCAAATGGTAGAAACCTGCTTTGCAGTAGTTTAAAAACAAAGTACTTTTATGAAAAGATATTGAAACTGTTCTCATATTAATAGAGTTTAACGATGCAAACTTTAAAAAATTTGGACAATATTTTCACAAACTCTGACATTTATTATTATTGCCATTATGTTATTTCAAGTTAATATAATGAACCAATTTAGATGTAATCCTAATATAACTTTGCCATAACCCTAAGATAATACTACCATAATTCTAATGTAATTGTGCTGTAATCTTAATGTAACCCTAGCAAAACTTGGAAGAAGCAAAAGAAGAGACAGTTTGTTCAATGTAAACTAATTTGTCATAACTTTTTTAGAAAAGTAAATATTAGCCAAAAATTGCATAATATGTATTTGAGTTCAGATTTAAATGTTGGTATATGTTTGTAAACTTAGTTTTTACATAATTATGGATGTGAAGATATAAAATTTTCATTATTATAGATTTGCTAACCCATTAGATATGAAAATTCTGTCAGATAAAATTGTTTATCTGAATTCTATCTTGTATAATTTCTTATACAATATAAAAAGTATATTAGAGTATGTAGTATAAAGCAAATAGAAGGTAAATATTTTTCTTCAGTGTATGGAAAGTACAATTTTTTGTACTTTAGTAATGCAGGTGATGGATAAACTATTATTGCAAATTTTTATATTTCATTTTGATTTTCCAGAAGGGTGTCACCTGGAGCTGGGGGCAAGTTGGATCCATGGCGTGCTTGGCAATCCCATTTATGAGCTGGCCTCAGCCAATGGCTTGGTTCCAATTGTCCAGAACTCACAGCCTCACACAGTCCTGGCAGCCTGTCAGGACGGTTCCAAGCTGCCATTTTCTGTCTTGCAAGTAAGCTTGAATTAGTACAGTGCAACCTGATATAATAAATAGGGTCTGCCTAAATGAAAGCAGCAATTTTAAAGGTAAATTAAGCAACTAATTGTTATCCAACTAATATTAATTATCTGTATGTATCATTTGAAGTTTATTTTTATTAACCTTTAAAATTGGTGGATATTTGGCCAGACCCTGTACATAATAGTTAGGTAAAAGTTCTATCCTGAATATATAGATAACTTTTTATGTTTAAAATGTGCATTAACATAAGTATAGTATTGAATGGTACTCTAAAGTTTCTTGCTTTATGAATTAAATTGATGTTTTTTGAAGTACAATGGTAAAAATTTTGCTAAAATTGTGTTTCAATTGCTGTCTGCTAGTTAATTCTAGATGCTTTCACAGGTGTGAGATTTTTCTCTTATATTTTTTATCAATTTTCAATGCAAAAGTGATACTTCAAATATATTTATATAACACACATCATTTTACTGTACATTCTTGACCTTTGCAAAGTTATAATTTTTATTGGCAGTTAATTCTGCATAATTTTCTGTACTTGAAACTATTACTAATTTTGTTTTCAGGAAATGTATGAAGTGTACAGCATTTTCCTGAAAAGGTGTGAAGAGTATTTCCTATGCCAATACCTGCCTCCAGAAGGAATCAGAAGTGTGGGAGAGCACCTGCTGCTGGAGCTGCAGTTGTACCTTGATGGTCTTCCAAAAGAACAGAGACACAGTCGGAGGCTTGTGTTTGACTACTTGATGCGTAGGGAGACGTGCATCACTGGTGCTGGTGACCTCAAAGCCCTCGACTTGATGGAAGTGGGCAGTTACACTGAGCTTCCAGGGGGCAATATTAGTCTTCCATCTGGCTACACAAGTATCCTCAAACCTCTTGCTAAGGATATCCCAGCTGAGAAAATTTTAAAAGGACACCCAGTGAGTCTTGTAAGATGGAAAAATGATGCTGATAGTGATAGAGCCACCAACTTGGATGTTGATAGTAGTAAATCTTCTAGTCAAAACACTAACCCTAGAGTCAAAATTTCTTGTGAGAATGGAAAAGAGTTTCATTGTGATTCTGTGATATGTACATTACCTTTAGGAGTGTTGAAGAGTACTGCCAATACACTTTTTGAACCATCTCTTCCTGAAATTTGGACTGATGCCTTAGATAAGTTACGTTTTGGTACTGTGGATAAAATATTTCTAGAATATGATCGCCCCTTTTTGAGTCCTGGACTGCGTGAGGTAGTTTTATTATGGGAGCCTCTTAATGATGAAGAAGACGAAATGTCTCAAAGATGGTACCGGAAAATTTCCTCATTTACCAAAGTATCAGAAACTCTTTTGCTTGGCTGGATTTCTGGAGATGAAGCCAAGTATATGGAAACTCTGTCTTTTGAATCAGTTGCTGAGAAGTGTACAGAGATTCTGCGCCAATTCCTTGGAGATCCTTGTGTGCCCAAGGCTAAGAGATGCATCTGGTAAGCTATGATACTCACAGGGACACTTGTAATTAGTGGCTCTGATATTCTAAATCTTGACTTTTTGAGATATAACTCTAAATTGCAATTGAAAAAGTGACTTGACATTAAGATACTCTTACATAAATTTGTGTGACATAATACTTGAATAATATTGTGAAACCAGGATCATAACTTCAAAAAATGCAATATTCCAGTAGGGCACTCTAGAGGAAAATGTATTCTATTTTAAAATTTGGCTGTTGGAGTATTTTTTTACAGTACATATATCAAAGAATCCATCAACCAATGTTGAATTTGATGGAAATAGACAACACAACTTTTCTGTTCTTTTAGAGGAACTAGAATTGGACACTAAGAGCTTGTCAATACTTTATTTGAGCAGCACCAGCTGGTGGTCCCAGCCCTACACTCGAGGCTCCTACACCTCCATAGGAGTTGGAGGTCACCAGAGTGACATCGTGTCTCTGGCATCTCCTGTCTCGGATGCACAGCGGGATGGTCTGGTAAGTTTGTGCACTGGACACACTGTTCATTTTGGAGTAGCTATGGCATGGTAGTAGAGCGTAAGAATTCTACCACCTGTACAAAAGTTATTATCAGTAAGGTTAGTGTGTTTTTTTCATATCAATTGTCACAGTTGGTGCCTCCATTCTTCGTTAATTTACAAGACCTGTTTTTTTGTTTTGCGCTGCAGTGGTAGCAAATATGATCATTGTTTACTTAACGTTGTGTAACATCAAAACCCAGAACTGAACTAGGTCAGCTATATGCATGGATTTTATCATTGCAGTTATTAGAAATAGTTTCACTAACAACTGTCAGTGCGTGATACTTGATCCATTGTGCTTATGCTTATAGCTTATTTTTCCATTAAAAAAATATACATTAACCTTTTCATTACCAATGAATAGTGCACAAGCGACAGCCGTATTTTCAACCATATTGTGCGTCGCAGACACGTGAGCGCCGTACTCTTTTTTTTCTTTGGAGTCTCCTTAGTCCATCCAGTCCCGCAAGAAATTAGGTCTGAAAGGAAATGTGCCAAATTAACTCTTCTAATCCCCCAACAGCCTTCTCTCCTTCTCGCTGGTGAGCACTGCCACCCGAGCTTCTACTCAACAGTCCACGGGGCATACCTCAGTGGCAGGGACGCTGCCCAGTTCCTCTGCAAGCACCCCGCCTTCAGGAGCCTCCACCGACCGTCTTCTAGCGGTGTTGCTTCCTCTGCTGACGCCACGCAACTCAATGAAGCTTCAGGTGGGCATGCTGGAAATGTTGTTTAGTTTGGCGCCTCAAACTTGCGATAAGGGCCTTCATGACGACCCGTAGGATGGGGATGAGAGTCTTGCCAGGAATAGGGAGCTGCGCCTTATGAAAATTATTCGTCATTGCAGGTCATGCTTAGAACATTGTTCAGTTTAGTCCATGCACGATGTTGATGATTTTAGCGGGAATGTTGATCTGTATTTTTTTTAATTATTCGTACAGTTGATATAGCTGGAAGACTGGATGGTTTTTTAGAAAAATTCTTCGTGTGATTTTTATAACTCTTAGAATAATTGAATGTGTCAACATTCATTGCTTTTTCTGCCCTAGTGTAAAATTTTGATGTGGCAACATTTATTACTTGATGGATTTTATGTGGCAACATTTATTACTTGAAGGATTTTATGTGTCAACATTTATTACTTGATGGATTTTATGTGGCAACATTCATTGTTTTTCTACCTTGTTGTAAAATTTTGGACCTAGTGACGTGCCTTCTGTCTCGAGAATTTGGATTTTATGAAATAAAAGAAAACCTTCGTGATGTGGCTTAGATAAACAGACAGAAGCTACCGAGCTGTGATGCAATGTTTACCATTTGGTGTCATGACCGTAATAAAGTTATATCTGACGGATTAGTTTAATCATTCACTTTAATAGTTACCTGTTTTAGTTTAGGCCCTTTCTCTACCTTATATGTTAGTTCAGAGCTGAAATGTGAGGTCTAAAAGTGGTAGAAGGCCTGCAACAGTACTGCAAGGTATAAAAAAATGTTATAAGGTATAGAACAGTGGTAGGAGGTATACGATTATCACCGCGGCAGTCTGCCGAAAAGCCAAAGTCAGTTTCCAGTACGTTCACAGGCTATAACAGGAGCTATGACGTCACTCAGGATCCACCGCGGCAAACATTGAATCTCCC
>VOMN01004966.1:0-14003 GCA_014899125.1 Orchestia grillus | reverse complement strand
CACACGCATGTTTTGAGTGAACGGTATTTTGCGTCTACAGTGGTACGCATTTAATGCACTCGTGTACATATTCACTCTGCTTTTGAACGAAACACATCTTTTTTAAAACTAAACCGCAGTGATACAACCATTTCACCTGTGGACCACTGGGTACTGCCCATTTCCTTTTCTGCTGGAAACAGCACGCGTTATGCGCACGCGCAGGCCACCTCAAACGACGAGGAGGAGGAGGGGGGATGGCTCCTCTCCCGGCTGGAGAGGAGCCGGGGGCGTCAGGCAAGAATGTGGGGAGTGGTACAGCAGCAGCAGCCCCTCCCGGAGCCCCCTCCAGTATCGAGGTCGTCCCAGCGTGCGTCCAGGCCAGACAGGACAATGGAGGCAGGCAGGCCTTCCTTGTCCTGCGAGGCTGGCCCCGTTATCAGAGCTGTGGCGCAGGGACGTAAGAGGAGTGAAATGATGGAAGAGCGCCGCCCAACCCAACCTATCCGACCACTGTGTTCTACTAAGTCGACCTATTTAACATCATTTATTTCTTAAAGACTTCTCGACCACCATTTCCCGTTGACTTATTATTCGGGACTCTTGCCCTTATGTTTATGATGAATTAAATTATGGATGTACTGAATACAACCGCGAGCTAATGGTTCCATGGCTGCTGTGTTAAGTATCGTGCATTTATGTATTGTGCATTAAAGGGAGTTATTATTTATTCGAATAGGCTTAGAATTGATTTGTACTCTTATGCTTGTATTACAGAAAAATTACGTTATGAAATTGCTGCACACTTCACTTTCTATTGACCGCATAAAATCTTCGCTAAAAATCATATATTGTCATTGAGTTGAATTGGAATTTAGTGGATCAAAGTTAGTCAAGATTCTAAAGCTTCTAATTACGAAGAATTGCCAATTCGCTGGGAATGCCCTAAGCACTGCATGCTAATGAGGCCACAAATGGCCTCATTAACTATTGCACATTACTACGAGTTGAGCGAGATTCTGTCAGAAGAGATTAGAATAGATTCAGGGGAGCGTTTGTGGGGAATGTCTCGGCTGGGGAGGAGAATTTGGTGCGTCCAAATTTGATTGCCAAGTCCTGCTCCATGCAAGGATTGCCAAGTCCTGCTCCATGCCTGAGTGTGCGCCAGACGCCGCCTCGCCAATAACGGTCCCATGGGGTGCGCTGGGGCAGGTTCAGAAATTGCAACCATAAATCAAAGCCTTGCCGGGGACACCGCCGCCACATACGAAACTTTTACGCCAGTCATTGCAGGACTTTCTCTGCAGTTCCGACCTGCTGCTGAGTGAACTGGCTTAGAGTTCGTCCTGCAACTCACGCAGCAGACTTGGCGAGTCATCCGTAGAAGCGGATTATGGCAGCAGCATCAGCGGCGCTGCATCGCCGGAGAGATTTGTCTGCGGCTGCAGGAGCCTGGAGGTGTGAAAATCACAACGCCTCTTGAAGGACGAACCACAATAAAAACTCATCAACAGGACACCGGACCTATGGGAAGGCGACAGTCCTCAGCTGTGCCTTGCCTTCGACACCTTTGAGAGGCTCGGGCTTTCCCTCCCTGGCCACACTGGAGTGCCGCCGTTTTATGTGCAGGTTGTGGGCTCCCATATCAGCGAGCTTTTGAATGAGGCCGAGCAGTGGTTCACCGAGCATTGATCATCTCAGGACAGGGGTCAAAATTTTGCTTCCAGTGATCCCGCTTTTCTTCTTCCAGTGATTCCGCTTTTCTTCTTCCAGTGATCCCACTTTTGTTCTTCCAGTGATCCCGCTTTTCTTCTTCCAGTGATGCCGCTTTTCTTCTTCCAGTGATCCCGCTTTTCTCCTTCCGGTGATGCCGCGATTGTGGATTGCAAGCGAAAAAGTGATGTCACTGAGATTCCGATCAGGGGAACCCATGCTAAATTTCAAAACGATAACGAATATTTCTGCGTAAACGTAGGTTTCTTACTGCCTAACTCACGTGCTCAACAAATGCACTTTCGCTCTGCCTAAAGATCTGAGAGAGTTCGATGGTTCCCTGGACGTCTTCAAGACGAAGCAGGATAACTTCCTACAAACTTTCCCCGACAGGTCTCCCTTGCCTCACTATCATCAAACGGCAGAGGGAAACGGTCTCATTCAACAGCTCACGGATATGCGAAGGCACACCATGCACACAAAGCGGCGGCACCCCAGTGTGGCCTCGGCGTGACGGCCGAAACATCTCCAAGTACAAGCACAACAGGATGTGAGCAGGTGTATTGACGCACGTCACTCTCTCACATGATGATGAATGCGAGTAATACAATGAATGCTTCTCAAGAGTTCACATTATGTTGAACTTGAAGGTGCCATGAAAGTTGGCCTCTGCATATCGAAGGCTGCAAGCAACCCTAATACTTGGATATCAAATAAGCCAACGTCCACCGCAGACAATTCTGCAGTTCTGAGAGTGGAGCATGGAAAGCAAACTTGCCCCTTGCCCCCCTCTGCAAGGTACGGGCAGAGGTACGTGCCCCTTAATTTGAAACATCTTTTGTAAGGCGTATTCCAGGCGGTTATAGTACCACCCATTGAAGAGACTCTCAAGAAATAATAGATGGTATTATTGAGTGTAGTGCTAGGGCAGTCACATCCTCATCCCAGGATTCTCATGTTGGTAGTGTCAAAGTAGTAGTAGAAGTACTAGTAGTAGTGGTAGAAGTAGTATTAGTAGGAATAGTAATAATCAAAGTAGTAAGGATAACAGCGCTTTAGTAACTCAAACTATCTCGCACCGACAAGGAAAGGACTATTTTTTACGGCTTTGGAAAACGGGGAATCTATGCACATGATGCGTCCCCACACAAGATCCCCTGTGCATTGAAACATCAAATTAGGAAGGAAGATGGAGAAAAAATAAAGAATTATCAGTCAATGAGGCATGAAACTGGAAAGAAGCGAAGTGGGCACGCAATATAGAAGTCCCGAAGGCTTAGCTAAAGCTGATGTAACCAAACAGTGTTTCCCTGAGGACGGTGCTTCCCATAGCACAAGATAGACAATCCTAACCTAACCTAACTTAACCTAACCTAACTTAACCTAACCTAACCTAATCTAACCTAACTTAACCTAACCCTATTGCATAGGGCCCATCCTATGCCCCCTGAGGGGTCGGTAGTGACTAAGCAATGAAAGACATTCAGACACCCTCTCGTAGCCCAGTGCCACAGCCCAGTACCACAGCTCAGTGCCACAGCCCAGTACCACAGCCCAGTACCACAGCCCAGTACCACAGCACAGTGCCACAGCCCAGTATTAAAGGTCATGGTTCCTCTGCCGAGCAGCGGAAGCAGCGGGATATGCACGAGCGGCAGTGCCAGAGCTGGAAATATGGCACTGCCAGCACAGCGAAAATAGGGCACTGCCAGCACCGTGGATATGGCACTGCCAGCACAGTGGATATGGCACTGCCAGCACAGTGAATATGGCACTGCCAGCACAGTGGATATGGCACTTCTAGCACAGTGGATATGGCACTGCCAGCTCAGTGGAGGTGGCACTGCCAGCACAGTGGAGGTGGCACTGCCAGCACAGTGGATATAGCTAAACATCGCAGTGCATTGCCGGAAAATCCTTGTACTCCACGCAGTCCTAGCAAAAATATTGTCATGGATCCAATTTGATTTAAAAATGAAAGAATTTAAACTTGCATTTATCACAATTTATTCATATTTATTTGTACGTATTAGCATTGCTTGCATTTCCCACCTCCCCAAAATTAAGTTCATCAACTGTGAGTTACATTATTTTTGAAAAAGTTTGCCGCCAGTAACCGTCACAAAACAACGAATTCTGAGGCCCTGTAAAACAGAAGTCGTCCAGGTCGACCTCTCGACTGCACTCGTGTTGTGGAGTCGTACCTACTTCCTATGGCCTTCTTGAACGAGTCAATCATCGAGCAGTTTCACCGGACCATCGTACTAACATTTAACTAACTTTTACAAAGGCTGTCCCGCATTTTAAATTCGAAAACCTGTTTCTGAGGCCTGGAGCCTTCAGACCAGGAGTTGGACCGTGTTCTCGAGTCGAGGAGCGGGTGAAACCGTGTGATGTCGCCCTCGAGTGGAGTCGGCTTACACTTGAACTGTGGGGTGATGTCGCCCTCGAGTGGGGTCGGCTTACACTTGAACTGCGGCACGCTTTGGGAGAAGAAATCGCGGAATAGGGATCGCGTGCTGGAATAGGGATCGCGTGCTGGAATAGGGGTCGCGTGCTGGAATAGGGATCGCGTACTGGAATAGGGATCGCGTACTGGAATAGGGATCGCGTGCTGGAATAGGGATCGCGTGCTGGAATAGGGATCGCGTGCTGGAATAGGGATCGCGTGCTGGAATAGGGATCGCGTGCTGGAATAGGGATCGCGTGCTGGAATAGGGATCGCGTGCTGGAATAGGGATCGCGTGCTGGAATAGGGATCGCGTGCTGGAATAGGGATCGCGTGCTGGAATAGGGATCGCGTGCTGGAATAGGGATCGCGTGCTGGAATAGGGATCGCGTGCTGGAATAGGGATCGCGTGCTGGAATAGGGATCGCGTGCTGGAATAGGGATCGCGTGCTGGAATAGGGATCGCGTGCTGGAATAGGGATCGCGTGCTGGAATAGGGATCGCGTGCTGGAATAGGGATCGCGTGCTGGAATAGGGATCGCGTGCTGGAATAGGGATCGCGTGCTGGAATAGGGATCGCGGTGAATTGGGGAACGATCGATGCTGGAATAGGGATCGCAACCGGAGAGCAGACTGACTGTGCTTCTCTGAAGGCAAATGGTACCTATATGTTTCTGGTACATGGTAGCGGGTGGCCGATAAAAAAGGGAATTTTCGAAATGTTCAGAAGCAGCCGACGGGATCTACAGGACGTAATTTTCCAACACTGATAATGTGGATTACTGCCTCTGGAAAAACCAGTTGTTGTAGCTCAATTAATGTCAATGATTTGTTATTTTGGGATTTTTCCTACTTCTATTGTTTTTTTCAAAAGTTCCCGTTTTTCTGTCACCATGTGCCTGTATAGTGTAGCAGATGATAGTGCCTATATCTTCATCAACTGTTGCCATCTAGAGATGATGTTCTTAGTATCTTGCCATCTTGGATGCACGAATCTGACGAAATGCATGACAGTGAGTCCAAATATCTGTGATGATCAGTAACTTCTGAAAGGTTCCTGAGGTGTGAGTTTTCTCAATGGTTTCACACGTTCGATTTTGATGCCAATGCTGGAACACATACGAATAAGGTGAAAACCTGCAGGCTTTTAAAAATAGGAGACCAACAGCCAGGTACTGGAGGCCAACAGCCAGGTACTGGAGGCCAACAGCCAGGTACTGGAAAAGCAGCGTACACCAGGCGGAACAGGGACGGGTCACGTGGCTGAACTTTAGACAAATCTTCATTGAAGGTACAGCCTAAATCTTGGAGGTCTTCAGCATTCTGTAAACCTGTTTCGCAGCCTCAATAACTTTGAGAGAGAGGCCCCGTCTCAAATAGGTTTCTAATTAGAAAATTAGGGATCACTTCAGCCTTCAATGCATGAGGAACGAGCTATCGTCTAAAGCGATGTTTTGATCTTCAACCCCAGCGTTGCCCGGAAGGGTCACACTATTGTGCACTTATACATTTTTTAATCCCTATCTTTTCTATTATTATGCATGCTCTTTTTCAAGGAGTTATTTTATGTGATATGATTTTTATTCATGGCAATCACGCGTTATTCCCGATATTCTTTTAAAGCGAAGAAACACAAAATGCCCAATTTTCTTACATGCTTTATTTTTGTTGTATTTTTATATTATGTTTATTGATAGTATCACACTGAAGATAGACAAACTTAAAAATTCATTGACCTCAACTCAGTGGCAGTGTTCTAGCAAATAAATTATTTTTTCATTTTGCATAGCTATAAGGAAATGATAAATTATGGTTTCAAGTCAGGGATAAAAGAAAAGTGGCATTTTGTGGCATAATCTAACAGGTAGAAGTATACGAATGCGTCCCCCAGGGGGCATAAGATAGGCAGTAGGATTAGGCTAGTTAGGTTTGTCTATCCTATGCTATGGGGACTGGCGACCCGAGGAGGCAGCGTTAGGTTACGTCATTTATACGAAGGCTTTGGGGGCTTCTGTATTTTGTGCCAATTTTGCATTCTCAATTTTGAAATCTTCTTTCAATATTTTTTTCATCTTTTCATCTTCATTTTAACTTGTTTCTATGCGTATGGGATCCTGTATTGGAACTCACCTTGTGCATAGATTCTCCGTTCTGTACTGTCCACACTAAAAGGTCACTGCCCTTCGCTTTACTGGTTCACGTTTCACATGAATAGAGAGCTTTAGACTAATCAATAATATGTTCGAGTGCATTGCCCTTGTACTATCCAGCATTACTATAAATTATGTAAGAATTTATGATACAAATTGAAGAAAATAACAAGTTTACATTCATTTTTTTATAATATGGTCCCATTTCATGTTGCCCCATTTTTGGTAATGTTGCCTAAATCTCTTTGCAGTTCTGAAATTCAATAACAATGACAATTTGATGAGATATATCAAGTGACTTGTTCTATGGGATTAAAATGCGATTACAAACTTTGATAATCGTTAGGTAGGATGGAACAAGCCAAATTAATGGATCATATCAATTGTTTCTCCGTTTTCGACAGTGTCCGAAATTTTCGTTTTTTTATTCTCTTGAAAACGCGCGCTCCTCAAGCGTACCAAAACATGGGTAAATGAATGAAAAAAGTCTGTTATTATTTTCAGCCAGCCCTGGGAGATGAATTCTGGTTGTCTCTCATTGTAACAATAAATAACCTGTAAATAAACTTCGTCATCTCATTTAATGGAGAGTCTGTGACCCATAATACAGCATTTGAGTACATAACGCGCAGTCCATACCCATAACGCTGCATTTCAATACCCACAACGCAGCATTTCAATACCCATAACGCAGCATTTCAATACCCACAACGCAGCATTTCAATACCCACAACGCAGCATTTCAATACCCACAACGCAGCATTTCAATACCCACAACACAGCATTTCAATACCCACAACGCAGCATTTCAATAGCCATGTCCCAACAGTTGAATCAATCCGTACGCCACGAGGCCTTGCATGGGAGGTCTCAATCTTCACAGATCTGCAATCCTTTGTTCACGCCCGTGGCCTCTCGCACGCCGTGGCCTGTGGGGAAACCTGCACTTTTTGATCATTTCTGGTGCGTGGCAGCTTTGTGTATCCCAAATGCCCTTGCGAGAACTGCTCATTTTCTGTCGTTCTCCCAAATTTGGTGGAATTTCAAGTGATTCTCATTCAGAATTTGAGCTAGCGACAAAAAAAGGACTGCGTTGGAGCGTTACTGAAGCGGTTACATTTCATGGTGTCGTTCAATGCTTGTAAAAACTTTTTTCTCATGAAACATAATAAAAAGCACTAAAATTTGAGTGCTTCCGGATCAGTCTCGATGTGATAAGTAAAGAATGGAAGCTCAGCATCCTCTGAAGGGTTTTTTCCACGCTTGGTTTATGAAAAAAACTCATGATTAAAGTTTCTCTATCCAACATTCTGGATAATAGGCGAGATTATATTTATGAGCTTGAAATAAAACCTGACAAAAACAACAGTGCCAGGAATTTTTTGTCCTCAAACAGGATCGGTTTTTTGCGGCCCCGGACGCCCTGCTGAGCAACTCTGCTTGCGTCTGCAGCACCGACCTTACCGCGGCTCCTGCAACGTGGAAAATGGCGGGCACGTCTTCATTATTATGCGTCTAGTCCGTTATTTGGGCCTCTAAAGGGTGTGTAAGCACTTAGAGCGATAGGAAGTTCGTGTCAAACAAGTGATTCATGCGCCAGAAAATTATTTGTTGTAGCTTTTTAGCAATTGTCGAACTCTCAAAAGATAATTTTCTCACAGTAAGATAAATAAATGTAAATATTCTGAGACAGAAGTCGATGGTAATTTAGATTTTTATGTATGCTTCATCAGTAGAGTCGAAGAGCAGAAATAATGCTGCTACGACTCATGTTCATGAAGTGATAGAAAACATTGACTTTTTAATGAGTTGAGTTAAGAGTCAGAATACCAAGACTGCACCACTTGTTTTTACCTGTTTGTATGATGTTTTTATGTAATTGTTTTATCTGTTAATATGATGCTTTTTATGTAACGCTTTTATCTGTTAATATGATGGTGTTTATGTTATGTTTTTATCTGTTATTATGATGCTGTAGGAAAGACGAATAACATAACACATAAGCTCAGTAAAAAAAACAGAATTTATATAACTTCACTTATTAACTCAGAGATTATCTCAACTTGAACTGTCCAGTGTAATAAACTTGTCATTTCCAAAATCGCACGATTGTAATATCTCTCTAACTCAAATTGTATGAGCTTTCGTTGCAGAGTGTGAGATGGCGTGTGTTTGGTTACTTGGTGGCCAAGTCGGAAACGATCGAGTAAGAGTGCAAAAAAGATCTGCGTTTCAAGATTGGAGTGTTGACAGTTGGAAAATATATTGAGGCATTGCTTTAGTATACACGTTCTACTTTCGATGTTTGTAGAAGTATAGCTATCGGAAAAAAGCTTCAGCGTATCATCTCTTTCAAAGGTTAAACACGCTGCATGTTGAGTCCGAATATTTGTCAGGAGTCCTCCTCAGTCAGAGGTCCTCATTATTTTTGGAGCATTCTCTTTTCAGAAGGAGGCGAATGTGTTCTTTTGGTTGTTTAAGAGTTGAGTCACTCTTTTGATGGGGACCGGGTGAATCTACAGCATCATGTTCCGAATTCAGCTATCTATAGCATGAATTTCAGTGTGACTCGACTGTAGTTTTTCTGTGGCTCGCTTTATTCGACATGCACATATATTAACACGACATGAAATGGTGCATAGAAAGATAAGAATGATTCCCATCATGACAAATGAATTTCACTTGGATCTAAAATTCTGATCTAGCTTACACCATAATTTTACTTGCGGTGCGTCAGGTTCAATTTACATGCATCACAATCGGGCTTGGTGTTACCTGAGGAGATAAAACATATTAGTATGCATCGAAAAATGAAACAAATGTTGCCTTAAACTTTGCTCTCTCGCTTGGCAGACTTACGTTCGATTCCTAACCCTTGAATGTTTTTCCTCGAAGCTGCAAGGCAAGTCCGTGCAGACCACGGAGAAATTTCACGTGGGCCATGGACGGCAAACACACGGGGACTGGAATTAACACCAACTTCATTTTATTTTGGAATCTGAAGCATGACGACTAGAAATACTAGACGAACTTTGAATGAATTCTGACGTGGAGGAGGTATTGTCAGTGTGCGCTAAAGTTTTTCGAATGTACATCGAGCGTTTCTCGCCGTGTGAGATGGTGTGTCCGTACTGGAGGAAAAGTGCGAGAGGTGCGGGTTGGTGGCCATGGTGTCAACCGTAATATATATAACGGGTGTTCTCATCCAAAACATTGAAGCATATGCTAATGAAAACGGAAATTCTATCTGAAATAAATCTTTGTACTTAGAGTTTTTAAAGGATATATGATATTAATAAAATTTTACTAAACAATGACACTATTGTTATTCCTTCATTGCGATGGAAACGAAAATATGTTTTGGCAAACTAGTGCATGTCATACGCTTATCACAAAACTGAAGCACCAATGCAAATAAGTCGTAAGCATATTTTCACCCATTTTACTCAGTCCAATACGAGTGGACCAACCATGCTCCACTTAGCGTAAGTCTACGGTGTTCCATACGAAAATTTAACTTACTCTGTATTTCTATAAATAGATATAATGACAAAAATATATTTTAAGACTTCAATCAATCCTTAGGGCTATCTAACTAACCTTACCAGCAGGTTTTGCACTGAAATGTAGTTTTAGTAACACACGAGAAGAATACACCATCATAACCCTGAACTTATTCACTACTTTAGGATGAAGGAATTGCTCTTTTCATTCCCCTCAGGGGGCATAGGATAAACAGTAAGGTTAGGCTAGTCAAGTTTGTCTAGCCCGCTCTAGCGTATGCTATGGGGACTGACATCCCCAGGGGGATATTTTTAGGTTACCTGAAGTATCGATAGGCATAAAAGCATTGTCTCTCATGCCCACTTTGCTTCTTACAATTTTCATATTTTCTCCACTATCTCCTTTTTGCCTTTTCTTTCTCTTCCTTTTCAACTTGCTGCTTCTATGCGAAGGGGATCCTGAATGGTTTTCCCCTGAATGGTTTAGTGTGGACACACCTTGTCCACACTAAATGGGTTTTCTCTTCGTTCTCTTTGGATCACATTCCATGTGGATAATGAGCTCTAAATGAACTAAAACTTTTATCTTATAAAATATTTTTTGTTACGAGTACATTCGAAGTACTTATTCGACATGGGGTTATGGAGCCACGCACACCCTCACGCAGTGCCTGTCGCTGCAACACAGAGCTAATGAGATAAGTTAGGCACGCGCAGATGGATCGAGATTTATGTTTATTGTATAGTACATAATTTTCTTCGAGACTGTAAACATTGAGCAGGCAGCTGATGGTAACTGTTTCGTGACTTGAAATATCCAAAATTAGACGGGAAAGCATACAAAAGTATTAAATATTTCAAGAAATACAAAAGTATGTGCATATGTATAGGACGCCGTGAAGGTCTACATTCTCTCTCTACCCTGATATCAGGTATTCATTATTTTTGATGAAATACTAAAAAAGCGCTCTCGCTCTTTTCAACTTCGTGAAACAAAAACTAAACAACAGCTACTGTGAAAGAAATTTCATGGTGTTTGGATCCAAAAAAAATTCGTGATGTGGAGCAAAAATGAAAATCTTTTTAGAGTGCGCGAAGAATATACAATAATGAAAGATTTATTGGGGAAGATTATTTTTTCAGGAGCCGAGTAAGTCTTGCATGAGAGGTCAAGTATCGCGACGCGTTGCACTTCGCCCAAATCCATTTGTAGAAAAAATTTCAAATTTCAGCTATAGAAAAATTTCAAATTTGAAAACAGTCGGACAATTTTTCAGAATGATGTAAGAACACAGGCGGATAAGAAGGAGCATAAAATAAAGGTAAAATTACGGTTCCGTGCCATTATAAAATATTTATAGTGATGAAGCGGGTGTGTTTTTCAGAATTATTCAATTTAACTAATAAGAATACCATAAGAATGCCGTTTCTATGAGCTCGAATTTGATATTTTTGCTAGAGAAGACTTCGTTTGTGATGCATAAAATGCATAAAAGCTACGCAGCAAATGAACATCCTGCAGCACCCAGTCCACTGATGCTGCACTGCCTACATATCTTTAATCTTTTCTAATTTTAAAGGTCTGACTTCGCACAATTCGTAGAGAAACAGTGAGAGGCAACGGCACACTTACTAAACTTTCTTACATTCGAATACGTTACACAATTAGTAATCCTAACCTTTAGCTGCACGACATGCCAAGTCTGACCCGTACTCAAATTTCTCACGACGATTAATACTGAAAAGCTTAAATTTCTGATAACAGATTACTGCAGGTCTGACCCTAACACTTACGGTAACGAGGAGTTCAGAGCAGGTAATTTTATTTTCAGCCTTGACAACTTAGTTATTGTGTAGATTCAAGGAGTCAAATTCTGCAATAATTATTCATGCAATGAAGGGTTAACCTCTTTCCTGGCATGGACAAGTTGATTCGTGTCTACGTAAGTCAAATTTTTCAACTTTCTACGAGAAAACTAGTCAAATGTTTTGTTTCGAATGAAAAACCATGACTCGAGTTTAACCGTCCTTAGTAGACCTTTTTCAATGACACCCAACCATTCGCCAGTGTGCTCATGCTTCTCGAGCAAATGAAATCGTTTCTTTAGTGTACATTTTCGACACAGAACCTGCCGGGACAAGGATTCAGCGTCGATTTACGAATATACCTCAGCGCAGTTGGAATTCTTATTCTGCTAATTGTATCACAGAGCGGCCAGGTAGTGCTCTCGTTAGCAGGACCCCGCAGCAACCCCCGGTGATGCTCCGCCCCCTGAGCTTCACCCTCGTTTCTTGCTGTCGCGGTTGTGCTCTCGAACCTCCATCAGTGCTGTTTTAGCTACCGTGGCAAGGGGTAGTAAGTGTCGATATCAATCTGAAATTGTGCTTTCTGTGCGCTGCATCCAGGTCATTTCTCTTGGATCTCAAGCGTTGGTACTGCTTCGCATTACGATTTGCTGGAGGAGTTCGACTGAGGGGAACACTTTTCACGTTTTTTTAAATTAACTTTAGTGTGGCAATAAAATAATAAATTTTACAGGGAAAAACTACCAAGAGCCTCAATCTTTAAGCAAACTCAGTTTGTTTATTTAGGGCGCTACCTGAGGGTCTTTGTAAGAGTGGTACTGCGGTCTGTAAATGAGACCAGTGAACATCACGTGCTGGACTGAGACGCAAGGTATTGCTCACAACACTGACTGTGAGTCGTGATCTCTAACACGTGTGCATTTCAACCCTTGCACCATCTAGGATGCTCTGTATTGTTGACGTTTGTCAGCATCTGAGGTCGCTAGCCTGCTTCTGTCGGCCGGTGAGTGGCATTAGCCTTCTGCCAGGTAATTTTGATGATCATTAGTAAGTGCTTTTCAGCCGTATCAGCTGATTTTGCTACCTAATAGTTTAAATATTTATTTTCCGATATGCCAATAGCTTGTTATATAATTTTTTGTATTATATCCTAAGTCTTCACCTTAAACCATTTGGAGTTGCAATTTGCCGTCACTAACCTATGTAGATGAGGAACTGCAAAAAGTCCACGGAAATTGGCAGCCTCGTTTTGCGCAGGAGCTGCCGTGTTGCCCCCAAATTCGTGCCGCCTCTCGGAAGCGAGCGTGAGGGAAGCCTTCCTTCCATGCAGGAACTAAATTTATTCTTTAAATGCGGCCGCGCATTCTAACTTACTCACTACTCAGCGATTTATTCTGGAAGTCAACACTTAGCGCAAAAGCACGTGTTAAAATCACGTAGAAGCAAGGTCATTACCTTCGTGATGTAAATCTTCGAAGGCCACGTGGGTCTCGAGGGTCTTGCGGCACGTGGGCCTTGCGGCACGTGGGTCTTGCGGCACGTGGGTCTCGTCGCACGTGGATCCCATGCCACGTGGCTACGCGCGCCAGAGCGAACAGTTGTCAGCCACATCTGGCACCGCGCGTTGACTTTAGTTGTTTTTTGCCTCCTCGCGCAAAAAAGATACTGCTTCCTATAGGTGTGTTGCCTTGCCGTATGGCGCTGAGAGCTCGTCAGTCAATTCTGCTAGTTTGTGATTACGTACCTCTTTCTTCTCATTAACTCCTTCATGGCCTGAGTTCTTGCGTTAATTTTGAAATTGTATTGTACTAATTATTATGAGGTGGTGGGACAAGAGGAATAATTTGCATGGTCATAAAAAGTCCAATTTGTAACACTTTCAAACTGGTCATATACGGTCTGATTATGGTTTTAATTTTTTGTAATTATTGACATTGATGTGAGTTTAGGAGAGAGGACTTGTATGACCTCCCAAGAAATAAAGGATTAATTAACAATCAGAAGATAAATTTGCAATCATTTTCTACTGGCCTAGAAAAAAGTTCTTTAATAGTACCTGAAGTTCAGAAAATGGCTGTAGACTAGACACTCAAATCTAGAATATGACTCCATAACTGCTAGTGAACCCTAGAAATAGCTGTAGAATATTTATGCAGACCAAGAATTTCAGTTGAAATAATTATTCTAACCTTAAAATAGCCTTAGATTAGTTAGCCACATTCAGTAAATGTGACTAGAATACCTACCCAAACCAAATCTGACCGTAGATCCACGGTGCTGAGATTGGTAACAGCAGAGCTCGAGCAGCAGGCCTGGACGACGTCGTGCCCATCACTTTGTTTTTGCAGGGCTTTGCATTCAGTCGTCTCTTGAAGCACGTCAGATTTGAGTTATTGTGGGCCA
>VOMN01004947.1:0-13683 GCA_014899125.1 Orchestia grillus | reverse complement strand
GCGTTTAATTTCCTCCCTCTTTTTTTGTGTCACCCTGTACATATGCGTTTATATGTTTGTTGCACAAACAGGTTACGTTGAGAGTTCGCGATATTACATTTTACCGTAGGGTACATCTGGCAACCAACTTCCACTGCCAATTACAGCCAAACGATTTCATGCAAGGATGTCACATATATGTAAAACTAGTAGACGCGCGAGGCAAATGATGTTAATTGGAGGAACAAATGATGTTAATTTCATAATATATCCTCTTGTTTACGGTAAATCTGATATGAAATATTGATGTTTGTATTATCACTGATACGGCCTGCCTGCTCTGACAGTCCCGTTCATTAGATCGAAGTACTGGCTCGGAATTTCTCCTACCTAAATCCTTAAGAGCGTGACAGAGAGACGGTCAGACAGGCCAAGCCAGCAAGCAACACTGGGCTATTATTATATGGTGGGATGTGACAAAATTGAAATCTGATGAGAGTGAAAATCATATTGAAATCTAAAGCAGCAACATCAACCAAAAATCAATGAGTACTAAAGAGAGCATCACGGCATGAGTGGAGCACAGGACTTGCCAGGCCTTAAGACTCCATACTCGCTTGCGACCATTACCTGATCTTTTCCATTTTAGCGTAGTACGTGCGTTCCTGCCATACATGCACTTTTTTGTTGTATTACTTTTTACAAATAACTTAATAAAAATATTTTTAAACTCTTGATTTGTTTTAAATTCTATCCCAAACACTACACTTCCATATTTACTACATGTACATTCTGGAACCAGACGATAAATTATCGCAGAATGAGGAGTTGGGAAGCGTCTCGTCAGGAGACTTCGGTGCGGGGTCCCACAAGGGGCACTGGGGGGGGTTGGATGCAGCACACGACTCTTGGGTGGGGGATTTTCTCGTGTTTGCTTGTGGTTTTTGTCGATTTTTAAGTACCATAGAAGGTGTCGTGATGGTCGTGTAGTGACGAGCGTTCGGTTCTCATGGGGCTCTTTTCAACCTATTGCCAGCCCTGGCTACTATCAGTGGGCACTTACTTGAAATATGTGGTCGGGACGACTACATGAAAATAAAATTCTGTGTTACATTATGATGCGAACTTGACTCGTCTACGCTACACATCTGCAAGAATTTCCGACAGTGGAAAACCCCAACGTAGAACATTCCAGGAATCCACAATGATATCAATTTCTATTGCACGACTGGGTGATGGCAACCCAGGTTATTCCATTGTACTGTTACAGGATGTCCTTGAAAATATAGCTCTGACTTTAACGACGATAACACAAAAATGTTAACGTCACTGATGCAGCGATAATGCGGATGCTTTGGATGGTGTTTCGTATGTATTTATTGAAGAGCTCGTGAGAAGAAGCCATATATACGCGAACACTTATACAATGAAGGCATACATACGCGTTGTTCTCATCGTAAAATGTGAAGCATTCGCTGGAGGTCAAATTAGGTAGAGTTTCTACCGCACTGCTGCGCTGCACGAGCAACTTTCTGCCGTGCGTGCTAATCTCTCGGATTGTCGTGGACATCGGGACAGCAATGCCGGGATTTCCATTGAGCTGTTGTGCTCCAGCATTTACATCGATGTACGTTTTATATCAAAGTTAAATTTGCTTCGTCAATTCACGCTTGAATTTCTTCACTTCATTCCAAAACGCTTGATAAATTGTTTTATGTAGGGGTATACAGTGCGTGAAATTAATATCCGATGCATGGTCGAAAGTTTGTTTACCATAGTTACAGAACAGTAATACAATTAAAAATTGAATATCTTATGCATTTTTGTACATTGAATATTAAATCGGTATAATAATACAGAAATAGTAAAACATTTATTTATTTATTATTATAATATTAACGAAAGTCTTAGATGATCTCCTCAAAAACTATCCTACCCACTGAATTAGTTTCCAAGCAATAGTTAATATTCCTCGAATATTCCAAAATAGTTAACTCGACAGGAATACCGCATAACTTTTTATAGAATATTAATTTAGGTCGTCCACGTGCCACAACCGACCTCAGCCGATGTCTGAGAACTGCATGAGAAAGAGGGCAGCGTTTAATACTCTAATTCTAGTACGACGAAGACCAAAGAATTGCCAGGATTCTCTGAACTACCTATACTCTTTACCCCACACCAGAGCGCGAAATTTTCAAAGTAAATTAAAAATAGAGTTTCGCAAATACTCATGTCCCTGCACTGTACATCAAATGCACTGGACCATTACATTCGCTGATCAATCCTGGCATATACGGATGAGGACTACGGTGTCCTTATTAGGAATGGATGCACAGATGGATGAGCTCTAATTCAGTGTTCTCATCTCTTCCCCTCCGACATCCCATACGTTAATCCACGCGTAATTGTGCGAGTGTCAACATTTTACCTGAAGAGCTGCGAATGTTCACGCTGCTGTTTCTTTTTTATCTCACGCATGCTACATCTAAAGGAAGATTATTAATGTCTATGAAATAATGTTATGAAAGTCCCTGGCGATTTTCATATTTTGTAACAATATTGGAACTTTCAAAGTTTCAATTAGAGTTATTAGGGTGGCAAAATGGCTTACCATTTGTAGTAATCTAAATTGTTAATCTTTGGAACGTTGGGTTTTTATTGAAGTGATTATAATTAGGAGTGCTTCAACCTTGATGTGCTCACACGATTAACGGTAAGCTCAGCCTAGACCCACAGGTGCTGCAGGCTGCGATTGTAGTTCATACAAAGCATTACCACTTTTTAAGGTTTACTGATAATAGGGTTAACTTTTATTTTTATTCCTGTAGGAGGCACCGAAGGATATCCTGAACACCGCTGCAGAGGCAGGACTGAGCGACCTGTTCTCTTGGCTCTCCATCGCAGGCCTAGACTCCACGCTCAGCCAGGATGGTGAGACACTTTTGCAGTATTTCTTGACCCGTGTTAACGAACACTTTTATGAAGTGTTAATGTATTATGACTCGGCTCGTGTCCCAAGGGAGGCCTGGTGGTTTAATGGCTTGAAACTGATGGTATTGAAGTGGCATACTGAAAATTTTAGGCGGAACTAACGACGGAATGTGGTAGTTCAGTTGTCTCATCTGAATAATTCAATGTTATTGTGTCTAGTCCCCAATGTTTCACACTATGCGCAGGGAAATATTTCTTCATTTCAATATGATAATATAACGAGAATTCCATTCCTTGAATAAGTTAAGGGTAAAAGGAGGCGAATGTATATATATATATGCCTCCTGATCATCAGCCATTAAGACTTTTGTAGATTGGTCTGTATTAATGTGAAATTGAATGACAGTTAGTTTCATTTTTTACCGTAGGCGCGATATTTATTCAAAGTAAATGCCGGTAAAATGCTGCCTTCAAAGTTTTTCAACTCAATTTGAGTTTTTTCGTCAAAACTGCGGATCTCAGACTAGTGACTCTGAACTCAAACAAAATTCAAGTGGAACTCATATCGTAACTTCAACCCACTAACATTTATACATAGATCGGAAATCAGTTCACTCACTTTTTGTATCTGTTTGTGTGAATGCTGTACACAACCTCAATAACTGTTCTTTTCAAGCCCTTGCTATTCTTGTTCTGATTAAATGTAAAAAGTAAAGACAATCGACACTGAGATTTTCTCTGTAGGTCTTGAGGGGAGGATCTGAATGAGAATTTACACTCAGAGAAAAGCGTTAATTCATTTTTATGGGTTCACAGTTCACCATAAAAAGGGCACTGCCTCTCACTCCCCGCCAGTTTTGACGCAGGAGTCTGGGCATGGCTGCCCAGTTTGGTCTGGGCATTGCTGCCCAGTTTGGTCTAGGCATGGCTGCCCAGTTTGGTCTAGGCATGGCTGCCCAGTTTGGTCTGGGCATGGCTGCCCAGTTTGGTCTGGGCATGGCTACCCAGTTTGGGCACCCTGCTACATGCTGTCCAGACCTCTGTAATGAACACAGGGCACTGCGTTGAGCTATATTGTGTTATATTTATATTACACATGACAGCGAACAAACGCATAATTTTAAAGAGGGAGGGCACAGTGTGTAGGTTACAGCTCTACGACAGGAGCCATCTCCTGTGTGACTCATGAACCGACGCTTACCTGTAGGTATTTATTTACCTGTTCACTCGTAACATGTTCAATTCATTGTCCTATTTTGGTCATGCATTCGGTGCGCTGTATTAAGACGAAACGTGGAAACTTCTTAACCAGCTCCAAATAGAAAACATTTTTAAAATTTTGTAAAATTTCCCTGATGGGTCCTGAAATTTTATAATGGATTTGTTTCAGGTACATGAAGTCCAGTACAGGTCACCCAGTATCATCTTAGGTGCTTACTAAATTCTTATTTTAATAGACTTATTATGAACCAACTTTTCTCATTGTGCTAGGTTACTGGCTTTTTCACTTTAATGTGTTTCCTTAGCACTTATTTTATTTTTTTTTATGATAGGCTCCGCTTCTACTTGTTTCCATATAATTTTGCTAATTCAATTCAATTCATATTTCAATTTATTAAGTAGCATATTTGCCTGCCGAATATTTTTTAACAAATCTCTCATTTTCGATATTCGTTTCACAGTTGCGTTACTATTGAAATTCTGAAATATTGATAATACAAACCATGATTTAAATCCACTTGAAATCAATGCACGTTCCATTTATAAAAGTACACCTGCATTCCTGTTGAAATTTGCCCCTGCGCACAGGCCCGTTTACCGTATTCGCCCCGACGAACGCCGCTTTCTCAGCCCTGCCGCCCTCCGTCGTCTGGAAACTCAAGTCGGAGGACAACTTCCTGAGGAGTGTGCTCGAGTACCACGTGGTGCGCGGCAGCGAGGGGGTAGTGGAACTGGCAGCCCAAGGTGCGTGGTGGGCAGACGAGTATGAGTATGAGTAGTAGTGGTGAAAGCAGCGCTTCAGCAACTCAAGACTATGTCGCACCGAAAGAGTAGGGACCATTTAGTATGGACTTAGGAGAACGGGGAATCTATGCACAGGGTGTGTTCCCACACAAGATCCCCTGCGCATAGAAACAGCAAGTTAGGAAGGAAGAGCAAGAAAAGACAAATAAGAAATAGTGAAGAAGGAATGAAAACGGAAAGAAGCAAAGTGGGCACGAAAGATAGAAGTCCCGAAGGCCTATCTAAAGCTGAGGTAGCCTAGCGGTGCTCGTGGGCAGACGAACTCTTATAATGCCACCCAGAGATGCTGGGTCAGAGTCAGCAATCTTGATACCAATGACTATTTATCAACGGTGTAGTTTTGGTCAGCTTGTGAAATTATATCATTGTATTTTGTAGTGGATGAAAATTTTTGGGTGAAATGTCAAATTGTTGAGTTACCTAATTTCGAAGCATATTGAGAGTAAGCTCTAGCTCTACGTGTGTGAGTGATGGAGGTGTATAATGCGAGTAAGAATTATTTTCTGCGAGGGTTTGCGGTAAAATATCATTTTCAAATGCTGGTTTAACCATAATTGTTAGTAAATTATGACAATCTTCTGTACGAATCTTGGTACAAATGGTATCGAGTAAACATCGTTTGAAATCGCAGAGCTTAATTTTGTCGATTGGTACATCGTGCTAAAGCAGACCAAAAACAGTACCTTCAGCATCATGAAGGTAGGAACTGAATTAATAGGATGTCGAAATAGAACAAAGGTACTAACGCAATACCTCCGTACGCTAGTTATACTTAGTGAAGAAACGAGAAGAAGTGAACATAAAAAAATTTCAAGTAGATGTTGTGGTTCTACAACTAATATTGCGAACTTTACCTATGCATCTTAAGTTACAAAGAAGGCAGTTCTATGTCAAAATAGAGGTCATAAAATGACGGATCAGAATAGGGTCTTATTTCATGACAAACAATGATGAAGCACATCGACAAAAATTTCCAGGAAACAATACGCATATTAAAAGCGTCGCTGTAGGTCCACAAGCACAGGACGCGGTCAGCGTTGTGATGGCATTGACATGTTAGTCGTCTGCTTACTCTTACGTCCTGTGTGGTGTCCATGTGCCGCTGTGAACGGTCATGATTGCACTTCATGATATGTTTATTGGGATGTATTATTCATAGACTGTGGTCATTTTGTAAGGAAGCAGAGTGGGTAATTGAAATTTAAGGAATCTTTTGTTCACATTTTATGAAAACATTGAAGGTATAAAGTGGAAGTGTTTCCTAAAAAATTCGCATCCTGGTTGTTTGTTTGTCAAAATAAATAAATTATAATTACTATTATTTTCCTTTCGAAGTCTAAAAAACTATTAGTATAATAGCCGCAAATCCCAGGTTAAAGTAATTTTTCATTAATTCTGAAATTTTTTGGCCACTCATGATTGCCTTACTGACATTCTAGCGATGCGTTCTTGCGCAGTCGCTGCAGCAGAACTTAGCGAACAGAAGTATTCGGTGACTGCATTAGATCTGCTTATTCGATTGCTAGTTGATCTCCTAAATTACCTCCATAATCGCTCGGCCCAAATTTTACGATACATGAACATGGCTGAGGCGCATGTCGGTCGTCCGCAAAGCTACAGGAACAACCCGCCAAGGCAGGCGCATGCGCAGCCAGATCACAAGGTCGCCACTCTGACGACCGCTGTGACACACGCTCGCAGAACAAGCTGGCGTGTTCTTACACGCCCGTGCAAATGGGAGCGGAATTTGTTTAGAAGTGGTACAACAATGCACTAATTTTGAGCTTCAAGTAAAATAAAAATCAGTGATTGATCCATCGAAGTTTTTAAAAGACCGTGGATTGCACAGATTGTGCATGGAATAGCTGAGTTTAAATCTTCACACTCCCCAGCGAGATTACCAATACCTTCACGGTCGAAATACGAGTCACAACAGTTTCCAAAAAACGTTGCTGCCAAAATGTCTCTATGAATGCCGGTTAAGTTTTGACTCGACGTTTAAATGTGATGGTACCTGGCGCTACTGTTTTTGTTGTCTGCTTCGCTTGCTTTCACTACCCTGAGTTTTTTCTGGGACCGAAAGGGTGTTGGCCGCCTGACAAGATCAAAAACAATCGGAATTATTGCGTAAGGTTTCAAAATGAAACTAGAATGAACATGTTTCCCAACAGAACTTTGAGTATGAACATCTTCTTAAAAGTTATTGTATCACATTCATTGTCCATACTCATACTTTGTCCCTGACGTTCAGGTAAAGTGACAAGTATCCAGGGAGAGGACCTCGAAATGTTCGTGGCGAACACCAGCGGTGGTCCCTCGCAGCTGAAGGTGCGGCAGAAGATCGAAGACGCGACCGTCGTGGTGCCCAACATGGCTGCCAGTAACGGCGTCATCCATGTTGTCGACAGGGTACTGCTGCCTCCGTCTCTCCAGGTGCGAAATGCCTCCGTTGCTCGTGTCTTGCTACTTTCGATCTTGGTTTGTTGCCTAAAAATAGGAAGAGTTGCATTTATGTTTGTCCCTTAAAGTTCAGTGTTCATGTGATGGATGCTCATCGTTCGACATCAGCTCAGAAAAATGTCGATTACTGACGATTGGTAAGAATCACATGTCGCAGGTCATCACTTCAGTTCTGAGAGAGTTTTGCAAGTGAATATTGAAGTTCCTGAATGCAGCTTTGGAAGCTCTGTTAGTTCTCTTGACTTAGATTGAAAGGCTGGATACGTCAAATTCTTTTGCGTGCACTTAATTCCCAATCTCTGGAATTAAGATTCTCGTTCATCTGTGAATACTTGAACTTTGTACCAAATTGCTGACGAGGTATAGGTTTACTTTAATCAGGCACGTCATGTCCTTTAGTTGACGACTTATAACGTGCAAGGAGTAGTTTGGCCGTTAGTCATCGATGATTATTGATGAAGTTCACTTTCTATTTGGATGCTACGTGCACTTGCTATCAATAACAGAGACACGTTTTGAACTACCTAACTTTAGAGCAATGGTGAAAGTTTTCGTTCGGGAATGAACTTGAAGGAACAGCGAGTCACTTTGTTTGATGGACGTGGTTTGTGGGTTCTTATTCAAGCATAAAAATTCTGAAAACTCATATTTTATTGTTGACATTAGTTTAAATTCTGTTAAGTAAGAGAAAAAAAGCATGAAGTGTGCATAAATAAAACATACCTACACTCAGCTACGTACATAACTCTATGTTTGAAACTTTAAACCACTTGTTTTTGACCGATACTTCACCGCTGTAGCATTAAAATCTCTTGCAAGCTTTCTAGAATCCTTGTCATTTTTACTTCAATTCTGGTGATCATGTATGTTTAATTATTATAAAGATTTCCCATTCAAACTTGTACACATAAAACTGTACACATGAACTCCAAACTTCTCACTTCTGACGTTTTACACAAGAGTTTGGTGGTGAATTATCATTTTTACTGTCCGATGCAGTACCCTTCTTCCTTCATCGAACTTTATTTTTATTAGTGTCCGACATAAGCATTACGCTCGTGAGAAATTGCTCTACAGTGCTTGCCATTTGTTTATTTCTGTTGCTGAATGTCGTGAGCTTAGCGCCAATGTTTGTCAGCGCATAGATATACATACAGCATACACAAATACTCGTATGCAGTATAGTTTGAAGCTGCCCGAGGTGCTGGTATTTGTGAATGGATTTAAATTGTATGAAAAATGTCCGTAAGGACTCGTAATCTTTCTTTAATTAAATAATTAAATAAGCTTACCTCTGGAGACAGAAATGCATATTTCTTTATAGCTGTAATAGAAAATTACCCTGCTCGGCTATAATAAATATTTCTAAGTGAGATGGAAATAGCCTGCCTGCTCAAGCCTACGTTCATGTTAATTACTCTAACTGAGAATGAAATTATATGTATGCAATTAAACTATATTCATCGAGGAATGTTCATCGGCTTCTCTCTGAACAAGCTTGTCGTAGAGCGGTCCAATCGAGTGAGTTCAGGAGAATTTGAATATGAAATGATAAAGGTTCCACGACCAATAGAATATTACCCATTCATTCCAACATTAATTCAGTCTGAGCGCTCAGTCATTCTTGAACACTCTAGCCTCTCCAGAGCACGTTCTGTCTGCCATGACAGGCGCCATGACAGGCGTCCTCTGCCGTCAATGCACGCGCAAAATAAGACATATGTCTTGTGGGACTAAGTGAGGGTCCATCATGTGATCGTACTTGTTAATACTGTGAAAAGCGAGATTTTTTATAAATTGTGCGGATGCATTTATGATCTACAGTATTCAGAAAGATCTGTTCCTTGGCCTGCTTAATACAAAGAGCAATATTTAAACCGTCATCAAACTGACAAGCGTGACATGATTTTAGGTAAATAATTTTGATAATCTTTGGTGAGTCTACAAACAAGAGCCATCAATTGCTCAATTTCAAACATATAGATCTGCTAACGTGAGCTTAGGAATTCAATTGTTAATGGGAACTTTGTTTTGAGGGTGTTCAGAAAACGCACGTTTCAAATGAAATGGGTGATGAGGAATATCTAAATCATCGTGTTTTTACTCCATTGAGGGTATGTTTTAAGTAAATAAATGTTTTTACGGTGCTAAAGTATGACAGTTTCAACGTAATTTCCAAACATCTCAATCTAATCTATCCATGAGAAGTCCGTTTACATGTGAAATTACCTTAACAGCTGTTTTCCTCATAGCACCTCATGGAATCGTTTATGGACATGCCTTCATGGAATGAAACACGTGCAGTTGTTCGTCACCCCTCGTTCATTTCACATGTCGTTTCTGAATGCCCTGTATAATGGTAAGTTACCATATACTGTTAAGTTCGTGTTAAGTTCCCTTTGAAATATTGGAATTTCTCGCAAGACGGAGCCCACCGTGGAGGACCTGGTGAAAAAAGAAGGAAATTTGGACACCTTCCTGGAGCTGGTGGAGACTGCCGGGATGCTCGACGTTCTCAGGGAAGGAGGTAAATTTGGAGTAAAGAACTCAGTAAGTAGTTTAACGAAGTCAAATAATAAAGCTGTGCACATACGGTACACAAACCTATACCAGTCGCATAGGACATATACGTCACAGTGCTTTATCATTTTACTGGGACATTCACGTCAGTAAATTTGGATTACAATGTCTGCTTGGAGAGCAATGTCCCATTGTTGTATGAATAATACAATCAATAAACCTTTTTTCGTAGTCAAAATTACATATTTATGTCCCTACTAGAAGGAAAAATGATTTTCCCTCTGCAGGTCATTGACACGGCTGCCGATTCGTAAAGTTTAACTTGCTCTGCGTTTGATCAATAACGTTTTGCGTTTTAGTGACTCTGGCAAGTAATTTAAAATATACGTAACATTTTCCTCTGTTCAATGTCCTCACGAAGCAAGAAAAAGAGTAATGAATTCTAATGTATTTATATGCCAATGATAGATATCGAGCAAGCTTTGTTGTAGATCCCATGAACACTTATTCACGCTACATATATTGACCCACATTCATATTTCCTCTAGCATAATCAATGCTTCACACTCCATACGGGTACATATATTTTAACATATTGATATACCCACTGACCTGGCGGAGTGCCCGCGTCTGCCCCCCCAGGTCCCCTAACGCTCTTTGCCCCCACGGACGAGGCCTTCAAAGCGGTCGACCCCTCCATCCTGCGGCAGCTGACGCGGGAGCCGCGCCTCCTGAAGGCGGTCATCCTGAGCCACATGGTCGACAAAGACCTCAGCTCCTTTGACCTCAGGACAAAGACTGTCGAGCTCAACCGCTTAGGAGAGCTCATCGTTTTCAGGTGAGGTGTTAATGCGTCAAGGCCTGTGAGCAGAGCTGGGCAGCGCTACTTTGAAATGTAGCGGCCGCTACTGCTACCGCTACATGCTCTAAATGTAGCGGGCGCTACCGCTACCGCTACACCCACTAGATTGTAGCGCCGCTACCGCTACATGTAGCGCGCTACTGCCCACCTCTGCCTGCGAGGCTGATGGGTACTGAGATTTTGTCGCAGGGCGGGGTGCAAGTGCGAGTTTGGGCGTTTAGCATGACGATATTTGAATAATTCTTGCGGTAAGATTTCTCAAGAGACCGAGGAGTAAACGAGGCTCCGATGGAATTCTCCAAAGGGAAAAATTGCGGTCACTTTCTGGAATGTTAAAATCGGAAACTTTATAGACTCCACCATGATTAAGAAAAATATCACAACAGGAACTTAGCGCACTTGAGCTAGAAAAGAGTTCAAGGAAATGAGAGCTAGAGCAGAAATAAGTATTAGAAAAAGTATGTGCTTGTGTTATTACAAAAAACTCAACAATTGAGGCAGAATTAGCTTCTAGACAGCTAATCATTGTTTGACCACTGAGTTTGTTTTCAAATTTTGTGACTCTAATCTCATTAGCATAGAAAAAGTTAATGAGAACTGCATTCGTTTTCAATTATTTTACTGATGCGTGATAAGTTTAAACAGGTCAGAGCATTCTTTACATAGTCAGTAAAGTTAGCTGACCGTCTTGCAGTGAGAACGCACAGAAAATGATAAGGGATCCCATTGACTGGCTTTAAAAAAGTAAAATATTTGAAGTAACCTTCTTACCGCTACTGCATGGAGTGAAGCATTGCATCAGACAGCCATTGCATCACGTCAGCTCAGAATATACAAATTTCTCACGACTATTTCCCTGCTTCCTTCATGACTACCGTAGGCTGAGCAATTGAAGTGTAAACTTTTGTTCACTTCAATAAACAAAATGGTAAAAGATTCGATTATTCGAGTATCATTCTTTAATCCATCATCGTCCCTCGATAATTACTCGTGCACAGCGTGGTCAAAAAATAGCCCTCTTGTAGTTTACATACCTGCTAATTTTCTTTACATCATTTCCGAATCTTTTTTACTTCGAAGAAAAAATACGCCAACACTTCAAAAATATCAATACAACCTCTTATGAGTGCATTTGCTGTCCTTAAATGACTTGGAGAAACTGAATTTCCCCACTTGCAGAACCACCAAGGAACCTCTAATATGAGTACAAAATCGGAAAATAGAGCTTGATCTTTCCGAGAGGGCGTCAGAACTGGGATGGCGAGAACTGGAAGTGGGACACGTGGTCCCATGAGTCTAGGTCCGCCCTCCTTCAGAGCGATGAAAGAATTAATGAGTCGTGAGAGTCCCATGAAGCTAAGGACTCGTCTTGTATCGTTCCACCGTGCACTCATCTAGGGACACTGTAATGCTATGGGGTTGTTTTTACTGGGCTTGGCTAAAACCTGAGACTCCATCTAGTAACAAAAGAAGTCACAGGACAAGTTGCAAGTTCTTAATGACCACTTTCACCCTTCAAATAACTTCTATTTTTCTACTGACAAAGATGGGTTTCAGGACGATGATGCTCCCTTTTACATGGCCAAAGTTGTTCAAGGTTGATTTTCTAGGCATGAAAGATCATTTACGAATAAGGATTGGCCTCACAATCTCCAGATGTAGACCTTATTTTGAACTTATGGGTTGAGCTTGGGAGAACCTTAGTGCCTCATCGCTACTTCCTTTTACATTGAACGTTTTTAGAGTTATGTTTATGTACATCAACTGAGACCAGAATTAGAGCTACAAAAGATCCCGACACTCACAGAAGCAATATCAAGTGTTCTTGTACCAAATTTTTCCTAAATCTTGAATGTATGTGAAAGATTATAATAATTAGGTTGAGCTAAATCCCTTTATCACATTGCCACTGTCCAATTAAGTCAACTTTTTCTATTCGCCGCCAAGTGATGGTTTCTATATTTTTATGCTTCGCGAATTGCAACGTTTATGTTACACGTTATTTGTAACACGTACGGTTATTACGTAGTTATATGAGGATAAATTCTTTCTTATTTCATTAAATAAAAACTTCTTTAGAGTTAGCAAACGCTGATTTTGAACAGATTGGTATTTTTCTTTTAACTAGCTAACGAAAGTGATTCTTCCAGAAGGTCTTACAAAAATATGCCCGGTGTATTTTGCTACATGTGACACCATTGTTCGAATCAGGAATCCTATGACAAGTTTCGCCAAGCCTGCATTCCAAGTTTTTTTGGTGCCAAATTTGGTGACGAACACAAAGCCTTGGGCGTCGTACAAGATATGCAAGTCATGCACCGAGTACCTCAATCATTGGACCAAGTGCACGAAAAAGCGTCTAAGGTTTGAAATTCTCATTATTTACACTGTTTACAATGAGAATTCAGCTGAGACTGCTGAGAATTCAGTAGTCGTTGCCGACCTCACATTAGGCCTGCACCCTAAGAAATTGTACTGTATCCCCGACCTCTATAAAGAGTAGGAGCCAGTTGAAGATAGAAATGAATTTATACTTTTTAATGAAACAAAGTAAAATATTTTATTCCATTACCTGAATTTACGTACTTCTCACACTTAAGGAAATGTCATCTCGCTCCCTGAAATTGAAATTTCTTTGCACGGTAACAATAAATCCAATACATTTGACATGCGTAGGCACAATTCTGACATGCTGTTCTTTGCTGTGTATATATTGACTGACATTCATCGTTTGTAATCCCTAATCTCCCGTTCATTTGATGTATAATCTATTTCCAAAATAACTCTAGTATTTGTATTAATATTTCTTGATAGTTTGAAACAATTTTTGAGACGCCTCTTCATAATACACGCTGGAAATAGATGCTCTGAGATAACTAGTGGAAAACCAAAAGCGGAAAAGT
>VOMN01004942.1:0-15429 GCA_014899125.1 Orchestia grillus | reverse complement strand
ATACATGCATATTCATAGGAGATATAAGCTTTCAAAAAAAGGGGTACCTTTTTTTGGAACACTCTGTAGTGCAGGTATTATTTTCTTGGCCTTTAGAGACCTTGCGTGAGTACACCCTGTAGAAGTAATGACCAGCGCTTCTGTTGAGCCAACATCTCTTCACAGGAGAGAATCGTTCCATTGAAGAAGCTGGAGTGAAAAGTGTTGGAATTTCTTTTTCTATGGGGCTCTAAAAGCTGCAAGAATATGTTTAGGTATCACGCTTCGTAAATTAATACCACCTAGCTGCAGGACGCAGGAATAATTCGGGGTAAGAATCTTTAAGTGTGAAAGTTTATGAGCAAGCTGTAGCATAGATACTGCAATGATCTTTGCATTTATTGATTCAGGGTGTGACACACATAGGTACACACATAGTTACAAGAGCATTAGTATATAGAAGATTACTCAAGGCTGATTACTCAAGAAGATTACTTTTTTTAAATATGTTAACAAATATGTCAGGCCATGCCCACGTAGTTACAAAACCATGACTCTTTCACAGTGACAGTGAAGGCATTCCTCAATCATTTTTGTCGCTAAATTTCGACATTACTGGGTTGTTATTTTTTCCTGAATTTTTTAAAGTAAAAAAAATAGTCTTGTATTCATGGAACTATAAAACAGAGTTATCAATATGAAACAAATTTGGACGAAAATTTGTGGTTAAACTGTCTTGATTTGAAAGTACTTTGTTGAAAACCCATAGTTTTCCGGTTTACGTATTAGAGCCTTTGGGGATGCGAGTTAGAGGCTATTTGTGATTTCTGGCCTCACCGTCGAGTGCCACAGCAATTTCAAAACTGAAGCTCAAGCGTCAGCTTTGAAATTTAACGTTAGCAGGTTTTCATGCAGAAGCTTACTTTTGAATTCCTGTTCATAGCATTGTATGAGGCACCAATGTGTTGCGCTCGACATTGACTCGAACTCATGCAATGTACACACATGTTTTCTTTTCTTCCTTTCTTTCTTCCTTTCTACGTAAGTTCAGGGAGTTCTCGAAGTTTTTTTCCTTTGCCATTTTCCTAATGTTCATTTTAGCATTTTAAGAAAATGTGCATACCTTGGATAACTTGGAGATGTTTGGGCCTTCACGCCCGGGCCACACAGGGGTGCCGCCGCTTCATGCTTATGAAAAATAAACAATATTCAAACTTTGAAGCTCGCTTGAAATGAAAGTGTAAACTAGATTAGCAAAATATTGCCAACATTCAAACATATGCAAGAAAATTCAAGCTTTCTCCTCCAATGCACATAGTTGCTCCGTACAGGTTTACTTCAGGGAAATTTTAATTTGTTCCTAAATTTCGCACCATCGCTGCAAAGCCAAACTGCAGCGTGCGCCAGTTTTCTTGAGCAGCTCGCGACCGCAGACGTTTTGATGTGACCTTTACATTTTGTTTACATATTTACAACTTCACCCAATGGAATGGTAGCCTTGGCTTATGACCTAACACTTAATACTTGATTTTCACAAACTTTTCCACGTCCCTCAGGAGGATCTGTCGGACATGGACGACCTCTGTGAGGACATCAGGGATCAGGAAGCCAACGCTCCCGACTTCTTCTAACGCTTGAGAAGAGCTTCAACTTCTCTTCATTCTGACGCTTTGCAACTAGGGTCTCATGGTGTTACTATAGTTTATCTTACAGCATATTCACCAAAGACAATTATTATGAACTTCAAGTTGGCATTAAATCTTCTGACCATTGAATCCATGGTGCTAATTGACGCTTGTGTCAATGGCCGCTGAACTCTCAGTTAAATTAGTCCGGCTAGTTGCGATCGTAACGCAAGACACCGCGTAATTCACTGCACAACTTTGAGAACTTCTCATCTTTGAGTATTTTTTCTGGTACTATTGCCTGTGATCACTCACAGTTTGGTCGACCACTTCGAAGTTTAGTTTCGGGATTGTTAATGAATTTCGCATCCATTTTGCTTTTTGACTAACTCATTTCAAATACACCATAAACGAGACGATTTTCACTTCATTTTCTAGCGTCTAGAAGCTTGACCTCTGAAGCTAAATGAAAAATAGCGTATCACAAAAAAACTAAGTTCTCATTTGATTATGTGGAAGATAGTGGTATATTGAAAAGATTATTAGATTTTTTATCAGCTTATACTTGTATGAATATTTTACGGCCGAAAATATTTTGTTAAACTATACAGCGATTTTCTTTGAATCCTTGCTCTTCTCTTCTCAAACTTATTTCAATAAAAATGCGCGAGCTAATAAGTGTTCGTTCAATTGTCCCTTTGTGACCTATAATTATGAATAATTTGCTTTATCGCAATAAACTGCCCTCAGTGATGGAATTCTGTGAAATACAATGGAGGAGTCAAATCTTATAACACTCCACACAAATAGTTTTTGTAATTGCATGTTTTCTTTTTAGCATTAGCACGTTTTTTTATGTAGTTACTGATGATTATAACAAACCTTTCAAATTTAATTTGATAGTACAATTCAATGTTTTGAAAATTTTACTTCTTTCCTCACTTGAATGCGAGTGAATTTTATTGGTTTCCATTTAATCAAGAGATATGGAATACACTTAGAGGAACGGGAGAGAATAATCAACTTGTTATGTAAAAATTCTATAAAAGCATTCTACGTGAGAATGTAACTATTTGCTACAGTTGTTATGCACAACATCATGGTCCTTTATAATATAGTGATTTAGGGTCAAACAGCCTTTGATTTATATCGGTTACTGAACGCATTTAACAGGACTACCTTGTACACCCAATTGTGCTCCTGTGGAGAGGATATGACAATTCTGCCCCCGAATGATACGTCTCTGTTACCCTGTCCGCGTCAGACAATTACGGAGACGACCAAGTGTTGCTTTAAGAACTGAAGAATATACGTGGAGTTATGATAGCGTAGCTGATAAGATAGAGAAATTATCTGCCGCGTCCAAGCGCCTCCTCGTAACTCCTCGATTGCGTGAACAAAAGAAAAAAATCTCACTTTTCCTTCACTCCCGCATCTCGGTCGAGTCATGAATGTGTCGAACTACTCGGCACCGCGGTAGTGGTACAAAATTTCTGACAACAATCCCTCGATAGTTGTTCACTGAAGTATGACAGCCCGTTTTTCAAGTTTTTGTTATTGGTCAGAATATTTATTGGAGGTTTTGAGGGGATCGTCAGTTTGTCTCAGCTGATTTTAGACGTTATCTCTCTTTTGTAAAAAGAATTTACGCCAATTTTTCTGACTGGGCGTCAGATACAACAATTTTCTCTCCAAGCATTTTTTGAAAAATATCTCTGCATGAACTTGACAAATGTGCACAGATCACGTTAAAAATATATTTTCAAGTATGAAAATAACGAACAGAATACGTTCTTAATCTGAAATCTTTCATATCATTCCAATCGTTCTATTTTCGCTTATAAAACGATACCTTAAAATTACGTGTTAAATCGATTTCACGAAGGCTCCCGCTGCGTTAGGGCAGTCATGATAGCAAACGAAAATGAATCAAAAAGTGTATCAAATACGTTCACTATAGGAAAGCTTCATTTCAGCATTAGATATTCGAGACCTGGATCTGTATTTCATCAATGTCTCAATTATAAAGATTGATATTGAACAATATTCTCATCCACATAATGAATATCCTACGTCAGGCTAGGAACTCTTCATCGGCAAAATTACCTGAATTTTTGATGAAAATCTCTAGAAAATGCGGATCATCACGACATCCCATGATGGTATAACGCTTCGTTATTTTTAAGACCCTGATTATTACGATAAAATACTTCATTATATTTCTTTCTTATTGGCATAGAAAACGGAAAACTCAACCACTGTGGGATTCGAACTCCAGGTGTTCAGGCTCTAATGGGAACAATCATTTTAATGATATCGAGCAAATTAGTTTAGTTAGTCAATCAAACGATAAACGTGTAACTTGCTTTTTAAAATGCGGTCAACTGAAAAAGGAAGTCGAGTTGTTATCTACTGTTGAAACAAATACCAAAGTCTAGCAATTCACGTAATGATCCAGGTGTTCAGGGTAGATGACACGGACCTCCGTCTCACTGAGGCGTAGTAATTAAATGTAATTTCGAGAAACTAATAAAATTTTACTCTAATGAACCGTTGGAAACGGGCTTAAAAAATATCTGATAAAATGATAACGCAGTGTTAGAATTACACGAGAATGAATTGGAGTACGAATCAATTTAAATACGTCTTTGACACATTTCTGACAGACTGTTGCACGTAACATTATCAGACTCTTGAGAACGCATATGTGGCTTAGGATTACTAATTGTCATGAAGAAGTTCATTTGCAGTTTAAGAATATGTATTGAATTCAATTTTATTTAATGTATTTATTACATTTTCCATCGCTAAAAAATGATCAAAAGATTTTATACGTTGTACTTGAGAAGTTGAACATTGTTTGGCAGGAATGTCATGATCTATTGGATACCTAATAACTGGTTAGTACTCCAGCGCACAAATAGGAAGGAGCGAATTTCTAGTTGCTGTGGCAGGTGGTCTCGACCTTGCACTCCGAGAAACCTTTGGCTTTCAGCAGCCCTTGGATTGGTCAAGTTTGCTGGGGAGTCAAAAATGACAACGTTGCCAGACTAGTGCTGCGGTCACTGGTCAGCACCCACCTCGCTTTTGGGTGTTACTAGATTTGGACTCCAAGTTACTGGCGGTGTGAAACTGGTGCTTTCAGAGCATTTTTTAAAATCCTATTTTGATGTAAAAATAGCTGGGATACTGAGCCTTTCTAGTTCACGGTAGCAAGAATCAAAAATGCCTCCTCAATCTCATACGTTGATCCTAATTTAATGAGGTTCATCTTCATGCACGATGTATCTGTAAGAACCTTTATTAATTCCAACACGTTTTACCGTTGGGTTTTCAATGCCTTACAACTACCGGCGTGTTGAGGGATGTGAGGAATGTGTGGATTCACCTTCGTTTTCCAAGGGAAGTACTCCATGGATGCCTTGGGAAGGATCTTATGGTAAGAGATAGCTAAATACTTATCACCTTAAAACCGAGTCCGCTAACCCTGCTCAAATAAAGTTCTGTCGTTTTCTACTGTGTGAATTAGAAGTAGAAGAAGACGAATAAAAAATAAACTAAATATGAAAAACAATAATTTAAAAGTAAAAAAACACGAACCCAACTATTTGAATTTTATAATGTCGGAAGAATAAGAAATCGTAATAGTTTGTGCCATGACCTGTTTGGATGGGAAACTATTCTACTCTGTGAAGGCATGTCCGGAAAAGCTAAGTTGAAAAGTCGCGGAGACTTGAAAGTTAGAACGTGTTGAATCAAGTTAGGCTGGAGAAATTATTTCGGATCGTAAATAAAATTAGAAGGCAAGAATTCTTTTATGCCCACAAAATTATGAGCTTACATTGAACTAGGTACTCGCAGTTACTGTGTACAGGGGTTAAACGAAATAATGGAAACACCTAACATTTTGGACTCATAATCTGTGTGCATGTTATAAGCAATCAAAACTTGATATATTTTAGTGTTTTATTGATCATTTGTGTTGCCATTTGAAATGTTATTTAAATTAACTGTTTTTATAGATATCTAAATAAAAATTTGGTTATAACCTTGTAAAAATGGTAGACCTTTCTGACTTTCATAGAGGCCAATTTGTTGGTGCTGATATGACATGTGCTAGTGTAACAGACACTGCTCGAATGCTTGACGTCTCAAGAGGTACTGTCTCAAAAGTAATGACTGCCTTTGAANAATCGAATTGTTAGAAAGGATCGCAAGACCACGGCTCTTAAAATTATTGTAGACCTCAATGAACAGCTACAGAACTCAGTTTCCATACAAACTCTTCGTCGGGAACTGCACAAATCTGGATTCTATGGAAGGGCTGCAATAAAAAACCTCCGTTCTCAAAGACAAATGTTTCGAAGCTTTTAGAGTGGCCCATCCATACAGCTAGAATTGTTAAAGAATGCCACGAGGAACATTCGAATGAAGTTTAGCATCTCATCAGGCCACCACAATCCCTAGACCTCAACATTATTCCCCTTTATAGTCGAATTTAGAAATTCAAGTAAGAAGTCGATTTCCACCGCCACAGTCTCTAAAAGAACTGGAGAGTGTTTCAACTGAAGAATAGGCTAAAATTCATTTGGAAATAATTCACATTTTGTATGAATCAATACCTCGGAGAATTGAGGCTGTAAGTGCCTCAGAAAATGGACCTACATGATATTAAAATATATTTTATTGATTTTCCAAGGTGCTTCCATTATTTTGTCCAACCCCTGTATGTCAAATTTTGCAGTTAGGCCTACGTAGACAGAGAAAAACTCCATTTCTGTGAAGAGCTGGGATCGGAACGAAAAATGTTTCTAAAGGAGGAACTATGTTACATGCTAGGAATTATGAGCGTCCAACAAAGCACATGTTATTGTCGCTTTTCAATTCCATGTAAAATTCCAAATGCTCGTCGTTTTTCATCAGATTGAGCTGCTTTACAGGGCCTTCTTTTACTATCCACCATATACATTCAGGCACCCCCAATTTATGCTAAAGTCTTGCCTAAAATTTCGATATATTCTACGAGTTCCCTTTCCTGTTGCATTAATAGAGAGATTTGAACTCTTCATTTCTTTCCATCGACTGCTAGCGCGAAGCTCAAAAATATCTCGCACGGTCTTAATTGAAATAACTTTATCGCCACTTGATTTGAAAATCAGGTGAAGAGCAACCATCGTACTGCCCCTGGCTCTGTAAAATATGATGAAAAGCATTCTGTGTCAAGTCAAAATGAGCACTCATTGCTAACCAAAAGATGTGAAGCTCTTCTTCTCAGCACTATGCAGGAAGGACGGAGTTTTTATACATCTTGTGCGTGCACAAAGGAGGAGTGTTGTTTAGAACCTTAGAACTACTGGAAAGGACAATAAGAAATAATATTGTCGCTGCCGACAGTCACGCTGTCTGTTTTTTAAACCACTCTGTAAAACTTCAATCTTTTTAGGAATTCATAAATTATGGTATTTCTGTTTTTCAAGACGGACCCAATTTATGAAACAAGCTAAAACTCGAACAGGTAATACGATGAGGTTGCGCTCAGCAGACGATGACGGAGCTGATGCTCCTCGCCATAAATATATAATGAAGTAAATTTCTGAAAACGTAAGCTGGGCTTTATTAGTTTATTTCCCAAGCTTTTGTTCTTTTACCAGCAGTGTGTGTTTTCAAGGAAGCCGGGAAGGAAACCATGGCTTCTACCGAACGTAACCGAGATTAAGCCACTTCGACAAAGCGGAAGAAATATAAGAATTAAGGAAAGAGAAATCGAAACAGGATTATTTTGTGCGTAGAAAATATATGAGTTCTGTAGATATGTTCATAACTCTTAGCCAGAAATAGCATTCGGAAATGATACAAACGAAAAAATTATTTTAGTGCTCTGGCTTTAAGAGAACAATTACAGCAATAATAAAATTGTAGCGATGATCCAAGGGAGCATTTCTGTACTTCAGCGAGGTAGGCAGCTAGTGTGTGTGTGTGTGCGTGTGTGTGCGTGTGTGCCAGGCCTGGAGCAATGATATCATTTACAGCGTACGCAGAATGAATCGAATTCAGAGTAACTGAGTATGTCAGGTTTAATTAAGCTCGCCCATTTCCCAGGCGTGTTTTCCCGCCCCTGACTCAAGGAACGTCGACGTTCAAAATTAGTCAGGCTGAGTTACATCAACCGACGACAAACTAATAAAGATGCAAAATACGCATTGACTATAAATTATAAGCTATACATTTTAAACTTTGAAAAGACCATCAGCAGGTGTTTTTATTGAGCGTGTGGCGAAGGCAGGCATAAAAAATCTACAACGTCGATCAAAAGTAATCATCGAAGAGAGAGGAGTGAGTGTGAGGGGCTGTAGGCGGCGAGGCTTAGAGTTCATAAAATTCTTAAAATAACTGGCACCCGTTGAATATTTTCTCCCATTGAAATTTATATTTTGCAGCATTTAAGAGATAACTCAGGAATTTGCAGTCCCCATTTTCATAATAATTTTCAGTAATTCATGTGTATACCGAATCAATGTGGGTACGCCCTCAAATTGTGATGTAGAAATGGACGATGGCAATGGTTTCTAAAGAGCATCATAGAATCAAGATGAACTTCATGCCTGAAATTTCTGCTTAAGCTAATGTAAGGAGCCTATCGGGGCCCATCGCCCTAGATTCGCTAGGCGAATAATTCTCTCACAAGTACTCATACCTTGATTGATAGTGTTTGTCTAAATTCTTCAAACGGAAATCTGTTATCTCATTAAAACCAATGCAATAGAGTGTCACGTGTGACATGGAAAATTATTTGTTCTGTGTTTCTACAAGGCACGCGGGGATCAAGTCTGCACGCATAGTAAATCAGTCACAAAACATACCCTTTACTGTTACTCGTCGCTATGAACTGCTGTTGCCTGCTGGCGGGTCCAAGCAGCTGACCACGTGACTTTTTCTTCACTCTACTTACTTACTTACTTACTTTTTTGCTGCTTAGTACTCACTGACGTGACATAAAATGAATCGTAAAATGAAATTGTTCTGATTGACTGCATTGAAAGCGCTTGTCTAGCGAATGAGTCCTATATACTTGGACCCTATATACTTTTTATGTGATCAATTTAGGAATAAACTATTTTCTTTCTTTCTTTTTCTTTCTATGTTGAAATAAGTCTATTAACTAACTTGGTTCAACCAGGAAAGCATGAAATTAAAACTAAAACGCACCCAGCGAAGTTGTATGTAGTCTTATTTGTAAACAAAAAAGCTCAGACAAAGTTTCGAAATTACAAATCTCTGTGTGAACTTGGAGTTCATAGAAATATATCTTACATTAATTCACTTTATTCACCAGAAGAATATTCAACAAAGAGTACAAATTGAAAAATAAGAATTGTTTTTTAGTCGGCAAAGCAGGCTTGTTTTATAGCGAGGAACCACCAGCAAATCCAAGGACGAATCTGTCATGTCTGCAAGGTCTCTGTAATTAGTATTAAGAGCGACGACATGCGCGAAGAATGATGGCGAATGCCCGCGGAAGACCATCATGACTCCAAGTGTACTAACATTAGAGCGTATTTTACACGATCAAATGCTAAAATAATAACTTTTCATTGGGAAAATGGGTTCCATTTTAAGACGACGATTTAGATTACGGTTTTTCCCAAGCATCTCACAAAGAGTTCAAGAAAATAGTGAGTGATGAATTCTGTGGTCCCTTTCTTGTAACCTATCAAATGATTTTCAAGGTAACAAAACATTTCAGACAAAGGAAACAAAGAACGGGCGTCACATGCAAATGGTTATTTTTCCTTGATATCAATGCTTCGCTAATTAAACGGCTCTTGTAAAGCAAGTATTTTCCCATTTTAAATTCGACTTTGTCGATAACTAGACTTTCCGAGAGGTTTCGCCTTCTGGGACATCCCAGGTATAAAATTCTCGAATAAGGTTGGATAGAGAAATGCAAATTTCAGTCTTTTGAATTTGATGGCGAAAGCGTGGAATGACAGCTTTATTGACCTGTAATTTACTAATCTGGAAGGTCATTCTTATTCATTATCATGGTCATTTTACTTGTCAGCCATGTTCAGTGAACATCAATAAGTATATTTATTTTGAGACGCCGAATGTCACGACACAAGCATCGGCTGCTTCATTATAGTAAAGGTAGCTCAAGTTTTTCGTACACACTCTGTCACTATCAGTTTCAAAGAAGAACTGAGTTTTCGGACAAAATTGCATTGTACCCATTGCTTTCATGAACTCAATGAAAAAATTGCCGCAAAAACGCTCTTTACGGAAAATTTTTGGCTATGCTTACAGATTGAGTCGACGTAATTTCAAATATTATTTGGTTTGAATTTCTTTTCGTCTTTCTACTGAAATCATCACTATCTTTAATGTTTAAAAAGGATTGTGAAGTAGATCCCCCGCAGTGTAGCTGTGAACATCATGCGGGCTGGAAAAAGTGCCGTGTGGTGTTCGTCTACCAGGGCGTGAGCGACAGGCACAACAACACCTCGTCTACCTCAGAGTCGTGCTCAGCTCGAGAGAACCCAGGGTTTGCACTGAGACAGTAACGCTAAAACACGCTCGAGGTCTCATGTGCTTCGACCTTTCGTTTGTGGACAAATGAAACACCATTTCGCATTGAATTCACGAATCATGTTTTGGAAAGTGAGAAGTATTAAATTCAGTGGGATAAGAGCGAAAAGTACAGTGCTTCAGCGGTGAAGACCTAGTCTTGTGTTATCAGGATTACACATCTCATAGCTCATTTTACTCTTGATGAAAACCCTGAGCTAAATTTAATCTTTTTATCGGGACCTAACCCACAAGAGGTAAGTCGAACTTTCGTTCTGTTAACTTGAATAGTGTGGATAAACTTGATGTGTCATTAGGTGGTTTCGTTTCAAGATACAGAATGTTTCCGGTCGGTCGTTTAGTCTCCGAAGGCTGGCAGGTCTAAGCCATGGTCGGCATGGTACGATGCTCCTTCCGACTGGATATCGTGGCTAAAGGAACGATGGTAAGAAACTTCATACACGTTTGTAAAAGTTGAACACAGCGAGGCATAACTATATTGAATCTGTATTCTTACAAGCTGGAAAGCCAGTTAAGCAGGTTTCCACACATGATTCACGAGGAGATATTTAGAAGTGAAGTACGACTGACTTTATATTACAGGTCTGCACGCAACCTCTTAACCACTAGAATTAGTTGATTGGGAAAAGCAGTTAATGTAGAACTAAGTGCAGTTGGCACCCAAGGCTTCCTGAGAGTTGAAAACCTCCCAGTAGCTGTTCATCTATTAAATGTTTTCACTACCCATTTTCTGACATTTATCCATTCAGAAGAATGGGATATCTGGGCAAGACGTGGAGTAGAAATTGCGAGTGGACTCATGTTGATAGAATTCTTCGACAATTTGAAATGAGAATGAAAGCAGTTCGAAATTAACGAAGTGCGAATCGCGAAATGAAAGCCTGCCTTTAGATTCATTCGTATAGGGCTGCCGTACGCACATTAGGGTGTCAGTTCACACAGAGCCGATTATTGGTAATACCCAGAACGGTGTTATTGAGGACCTTCCACTTTAGTGAGATTTTGTGTTTCCAGTAACCGTTGAAATTCTGTTCACTCTATCTTAATAGTATATCATTTGCACATTTATGTTAAATGTGCGAGCTGATTACTTAGAAAAAACAAGCTACACTTCAGTTCTGTTTAAGTTCTTTCTCATATATGAACTTCAATCGGCATATATTTTTTTGTATTCCACCCGTAACTGTATGGTTCAACTAATACAGCAATCTATACCTGTGACTAAATGCAATCTATACCTTTCCTATGACTTCAAGCAAAGCATCGCATCAGCCTTCTTCGGCGGCCTTCGCTACGAGTTCGTAGCTGAAATTGTCGTCCTGGAGCTGAATTGTCGTTCGTATTGCTTTGGCTGTGCGGGATGAGGTCGGGGTATTCATTCGAACAAAAGGTCATTGGTTCAGCGAGATGTGTAATCTCTCGGTCACATATCGAAGGGTTATTTTTCATGATAAAGAGGAAATAAAAAGCTGATAATTGACACGGTTGGTTAATGTAGTTTGTAAGTTAGTCAGTCAGTTTCTTCATCTTCTTCTTTTTTCGCTTCGCTGACGGGCACATTCGGGGGTTAGCCTCTACTAAAGGCACCCACACAACAGAAGTTCATAAGAACAGTGCACGAGGCAGACGTTGCTGGCTATGCACAAGGAAAATGAATGGAGCATTAACTCGTTCATTTCAACTGCAGTCAACTGGAAGCCAAGACATTTGAGTATGGAAATTCATATCGCTATGTTCATTCTCTCCCTCGGTAGAAAATGTATCATTTAAAACAAAAATTAATTGTGAGCATCTGAACAAACTTTACATCGATTGGTCATCATCATTTATTATACATAAATTTTTGAAATTTATTTTCTCCAAAGCTATGCAGTTCAAGTCAAGGTTATTTTTTGACAATGTTAATATGTAAAGTTATTATTTTAGTCAGTGCAAAATCTTTGATACTCTGCAAACTCCACATTGCAACAAATAAAATATTTGAAGAATTTAGAAGTAGAGGTTTCGAGGGCAGAAAATAAATTTGGAGCTTGTATACCTAGAAAATTTGAAACCTAAATTGGCGGCAGAGATGCAGAGATCAGTGAAACATATATATCTAATATTATTTTCCCCCAAGGCAGCAGAATTATTATAAAAGATTTCTGATCGCACGTTTGGAAACATTTAATTTGCAGTCTGAAACTCAGATTCAGTTTTTCCGCAAACACTGACGGTCAAAAAATTGAGCTTGAGAGTATCTCGTACCTTTAATAATTCGCAGACCAATTCTTAACTATTAGTTATGAATGAATGTCTACTTGCACTTTCCCTTTAAAATTCATGTCCACTGTATGAAACCCTGCGGGCAACATTTGTTTGAACACACGTACATGTAGGTGGCAACGATATTTTCCTTGCGTATTGAAATAAGCTTTTCTCTTCCCCAAATACAGAACATTTCTAGTGAAGGCGGATAGAAGTTTAAATAATACTGTAACAGAGCGCATGTTAAACGAAATTTATTTGAGAATTGTCCGGTTTCGAAACTTTGTTAAATTTTTATACCTTTGGCATTCGCTCTCAATTTTTTTACTTCCATCTAACTTACCAAGGAAAATCGGGGATTCTGAATCGATTTCGTTTCTTTTAATTCAAACCGGGAAAAGAATCTCAGCGCTACTAAAGGAGACTAGAGATGTCAAGCAGACAAAACATCGAGATTGCCTTCATCAACTTTATTTAGCTTCTTACTTTTAGACTTGGCCGTTGACTGCCAAATTGCTACAATATGCGGCTCCTTTCATGTGGAAGCAGTTACTTACACTCGATAACAACCCTAAAATTTTAGTATAACGTGCGACCAACAACCAGTTATTTTTTTACACGCTGTGCTAGAAAACGAACATTCTTGATTTGCAAATCAATATCTATTTACTTTTTATGGCTGTGTCTCAGCTCTTACAGTTATGTATCATCAAACTGATGAAGGAGGAGGAAGGAGGAGGTCGGCAGCAGTATGGGTAGTAAGTAGTATGTAGGTACTCTCTCTAAGTAACAAGAGCGTGTGTGGTGCGTGTGGTGGTGGTGAAAGAGAAGAGAGGTTGGTTGTGTAACCGCCGCACTTAGCGAGACAACGTCAACAGCACACCATGATGTCGAGCAGCCCACCTGAAATCTTATTTTTTCTAAGAAAAACGCGACAGGGCTAACTCCAGAAGCAACCTACAAGGGATGTTTTTCTTTGTTCCTTTTTCCTTTTATAGGAAAATGCAAGTTTTATTGCAGAAATCTGGCAAATTTAAACAAATATTTTGCCTAACCATATGGTTCTGCAGTCATGCATCACTTCAGAATCATAGGGCAAACATAAGTTTATGTGTTTCAGAATGCTTTAGGTTAGGTATACTCTTGTTAATTTTTAGTTATTACGATGGTAAAAATTTGTTGACCTTTTTGAGCTAGGTGGCACATTTATATGTAATTCTGTCTCCATATAGTAAATTTCGTTGACTGGCAAGGAGTAGGTTTTTATTTGTAACATAATGAAACTACGCTATACAATGTTGCAATTTTATTACAAGACACAATTCTCTAATATTTTCTACATATGAATTAAATAATAAAAGAATGCATTAGTAGGAACGCATAAGTTGAAAATATACAAACATTAACATCAACTGACATGCTTAAAATGTGTGATCAGTGTTGAAAATTGGTCCGAAATACTAATTTTCCCGGTTTATGTCTGGTCTTATGGGAGCGATTGTTTCGTAGACTGAAGTCGAGCTTAGCGGAATCTCATTAATGCCCAAAATGGAGCGACAAAGTTCATAGAAACTTTTAAGACTTTCTAATTCTCCCATAGTTGTATAGTCCTAGAAAAGTTTTAACTCTATAATCTGAATCTAAGTTTAGAATATCTTTTTTATCAGAATCTGTCAGTTTTTTTTTAGAAAACCGACGCCGGATTCTAGCTGCAACGTATTTGCCATTTCCACCTTAAAATTTGAAACGTTTTCTTCTGTTTTGATCATTGTTATTCTAGATTACCTATTCTTTTGTTTTGATCATTGTTATTCCAAATTACATGTTCTTCTGTTTGATCATTGTGATTCAAATTACATGTTCTGTTTTGATCACTGTGATTCCAAATTACATGTTCTTCTGTTTTGATCATTGTGATTCCAAATTCCAAATGAACAGTATCGAAACCAGTGTTATTCGATATTTTTTGACCAGATTGTGCAGATTGGTGTGATGTTAAATTTCTCTTTGAGGAAGAGGTATCTTTTAACACTTAAATGACAAAGAAAGTAGTGTATTTTCAATGAAATTGTTTATCTCAGCTTACGGGTGTGTAAAAGAGAAATGCTGGTTGTTATCAAAGGAGAAATTGTTTAACAAAATCTGGAAGCCTCTTGAGACAGGAAATTTATGTGCTTTCTGTGAATGTAATTTTAAATTTTTGATGATACCAGAAGACATCCACGAAACACTTAACAAATTATGGAAGGAAATATTGTTCCTTCACTCGGAAGAGTATCCCAGAGCATTCGAAATCTATTCAACTAAAGATAAATAGTTGATAATCTGATTTCAATTAGCTCATTAATATCAGATAAGCTAAAAATCATACTGAATTTTTCGCCGATTCTTGCGGTGGGCACTATAGTTTTTAGTTTTCACTACCAAAAATACATTCCAGTCAAAAGTCATATTGTACATATTATCTTCATGTTATACATATTATTTTTTGAAAACCCACTAACGCTACATTGGGTGTAAAACAAACCACAGCAGAAACAGTAGGACAATATTTCTTGCTATGAGAGTGCATTTTTGTTTAAATAAAGACCTCGCACTCGTAAAAGTACTCGTACTGAGTGTTCCATGGTTGCCAAGTGGGGCAGTGAAGGTATCGAAACATGCGTAGGTCCATACTCCCGCCGGAAGTCGTCTCAACAAAACAGATCAAGAATTTCAAACAACCTAATTGTTTTTCCATCGATACATGCTGCAACAAATATGGTGGCTGGAGGACAAGCGTTCCGTTTTAATCTTAAAATGAGTGAAACTCTAGCTCTGCATCATGTTGAAGTGGGCGTGAGTCAGAGCTCCTCCGCCACTTCAGTACTTTAAGCGACAGTTTCCTTTGTTCTCGCGAAGATGCGAGTCCCCTCGGACGCTCGTAACTATACAGTTGTAGCAATTGGTTTTTCGCTAACTATGGCGGTCCAACCCTCAGACTTCTTATCTC